>OZ023209.1:46690320-46882820 GCA_963995525.1 Escarpia spicata | reverse complement strand
AGACATCTTCTTCACTATTGTGTCAGTTAACATATTGTCATATTAATAGCACTGCTATGCATTTTGAAACACAAACCTATCAGATGCACTTCCATTTGAAACTTGAAGTTAGGTACAACTTCCCAGTAGATGTCGCATAGAACAGAATGGGGCAGAACAAAGTCAGACATCATTTTATGTCAGGTGACCCATTGTCCAATTAATGGCAGTGTTGAATAGAGCTCTTCAATTTCCTCTTTCCATCAGCTCAGCTATTTCCAAAGTTCCTGCAAATAAATAAAGTTGAATTTAGGAAAGTGAGCCTAAATATGAGTTAACTAACTCAACACTGTGCAGATTACTTCAGTTTAGATATTGGATTATGGGACTTATCACCAAATGTCTTCTTCTTCTTCCCCTTGCTCCCTTGCCGGGTGGGGTCCACGTCACTTGGTAGCTTCTTCTACTTTTCTTGTCAGTTCTTTCCACCTCTCTCTCTCGTCCGCAATTGCCACCCATTCATGGCTGTTCACGCCAGCCCTCCCCAGGTCTCGTTTTATGCTGTCGTTCCATCTCAGCCTTGATCTTCCTCTCCTTCGTCTGCCACCCTCTTCTACTTTCCACGCTCTTTTCGCCAGTCTGTCTTCACCCATTCTGTATACATGTCCCGCCCATCTCATTCTGTTACCGGCTACTTTCTTCTTGAGGTGTTTTTTCATTCCAATCTCCTCTCTCAATTCCTTCATCTTCCTTCTATCCTCTCGTGTTACTCTACATATTCGTCTGACCCAGTTGTTTTCTGCCACCTGTAGTTTCTCCTCCTGTCTCTCTGTCAGTGGCAGTGTTCCCAACCCATATATACAGGCTGGTACAACGCAGGCTTCTAACACTCTTCCTTTCAGTTGTTTCTTCAGTTTTCTGTCCCACGTAATGCCTTCTACCCTCTTCCATGCTGCTGCTCCTGCTTGCACCCTCCTCTGTATTTCTTTACTATTCCTTCCATCCTCACACACTGTACCGCCCAGGTATACAAAGCAGTTCACTTGTTTAATGGTCTTTCCGTCAATAACTACATGCAGATCTACCTCCTGTTCTCCTATCCACATTATTTCAGTCTTCTCCAGATTCATTCAGAGGCCGTGTTTTCTGAAGGTGTCACTCCATTCTTGCAAATCTTTCTGTAGTTCCTCTTTGTTATCAGCCACCACTGCCAGGTCGTCTGCATACAGTATCTTCTTAAGTTCTTCCTGCTCCGATATCTTTCCACTGATCAGTTTCATCACCATAATAAAAAGCAGCGGACTCAAGGCACTTCCCTGTCTGAGTCCTACTTCCACTCCAAATTGTTCCGATGTTTCTGCTTCGACTCTCACTACTGCTGTTGTCTCCTTGTACATTTCCTCCACCATTCTGGCTTCTGCTTCTCCAACCTCCATCCATCTCATGACTGCAAATGCGAGTTCTCTCGGCACGGTGTCAAATGCCTTTTCCAGATCTACAATACCGAACGCTACATCCTTTTTAAATTCTCTCTTCTTCTCGATAATTTGTCTGATGACAAACAATCCATCATCTGTGCCTCTCCCTTTCCTAAATCCCAGCTGATTCTCTCCGATTTTGCTCTCCCCTATAAGCCTCACCCTAGCATCTAGTATCCTTTCCAACAATTTCAGGGCTTGGCTCAGTAATGTGATGCCTCTGTATCTCCCTAGGTCATGGATGTCCCCTTTCCCCTTCCATATCGGCACAATCACTCCTCTTCGCCACTCTGGTGGTATCTCTCCTGCTTTGAAGCACACATTAAACAGCCTCGTCAGCCACTTGATTCCAACTAGTATGTTTCCTTTCACCATTTCCACTGAGAGTTCATCTACTCCTACAGCCTTTCCAGTTTTCATCGTCTTTACTGCTTTCTCCACCTCTTCTTCTGTTATTTTCCTCACCTCCAGCTCTCTCCTTACGGTATGAGGTATCTCTATCTCATATTCTTCTTCCGGATTTAGTAGTTTCTTGATGTACTCCTCCCAAACACCCAGCACTTGTTTTGCTCCAGTGACCAGTGTCCCGTCGCTTCTCTTCATTGCTGATGTTCCCTGGCAAGTTTGAAGATCATTTTTTTCCATCCATCTTCTTCAATCTTATCACATAATTCCTGCTGTTTATCATCTCTTGCTTTAGCAACTGCCTTATTTCCTGCCTTCTTCTTCTCCAGGTACTTCTGCTTTAGCCTTGTCTTTTCGTCATCACTCGCTCCTTCCACACACGTAAGTGTCTCCTTTTTTCTAGTATAGCTTGTTCAACGTCCTGGTTCCACCACCACTGTTCTTTCTTCTTTCGACTTTGTGTCGGCTTTCCTGATGTTCGGCCACATATCTCCTCAGCTGTTCTAACAAAGCCTTCCTTGTGCTTTCCACTCTGATTCCATATCTTCCTTTTGTTCTTGGAGTAGTCTGAACTTCCTCTCTACTTCGGTTTTGTATTGAGCCATCACCTCTCCTTCACATTTCCACCATTTTATTACCTGTCTTTGTTTCTTCCTTCCCTGTTTATCACCAAGTGTACAGCTGGCTAAATGGAAAAGAAATACAATAGAACCCTGTTATGTTGATTCAGTCAGACTAAAATCCCAATCCATTACTTTGGCCAACTTTTAATTTGCTTCTACATAATTACCTGTATGCATTGGTCATATACAGTGCACTCCAGATAACTCGAACTCACATAAGTGAATTTTCGCTAAGTTAAGTCTATCTTTTCCTCAGTCCAGGGCAAAGATCCCAATAAAGGGATCTTCTGATAACTTTCTAGTTTACAGAAATTCCACTTATCAGTATTGTCATGGGTCCCTGGAAGTTCGACCTTATCCAGAGTGCACTGTATATTTTCCTTTATTCTTGCTCTAATAATTAATGTTGTGTATAATTATACATATAGGTCATTCTCGTGAAAAGTGTACAGTAACGGTAAAGTACCATGTAAAAAATAAATGTTTGATTTGTTTTTAGTGAGTACTATTATTATCAAATGTGCTATTCACATGAAGCAGTGCAACTTGATCTGATCTATTATTATATATATTTTTTTAATTCATGGATAACAACTTATGTATACTAGAGTGCAGTTCTGCTGGTGTCAAAAATTCGTGCATCGCAAAATTCCATGGCAACTTGGTATTGTGTACTTTTCAACAAACCTCAAACGTTTACATTGAATGATGACATGCCAGCCAGCTACTAACAATCGTAGCTGTACCCTTACAAACAGTATGTGAACGTACGAATCTCAACATTTTTATGTTTCGGTTCAAATAAGTGGGGAAACGGGGATTTTTCAAAAACGTCTGTCTGGAATTTTTGAAGGTAAGAGATGTAGACAGACATACTCAAATCCCAGATTTAGGCAAACAAATTACATCCACGACCAGGTTAATCCTCTTGCTATGGTTGCATATACTGATATTTTTGTGTGCATTTTCGTTCACTGCATATAAAATACCGGAAAATGCAGTTTTACTAATTAGAATGGCGAGACCCTTGCCTAAGGCTATGTTATATACAAACGCTACAAAAGTTCGGGGCTGGACAGAGACTATACTGCATATGTCAAACAGAGAAATGAGATAAACGCCAAAATTAGACAGGCACAGAAAGACTACGAGGAGAAATTAATCAACAATTTCAAGAAGGAACCAAAGAAATTATACGGTTACCTGAGAGCAAAACAGAAGGTAAAGGTAACACTATGCCAGCTGGAGAAAGAAGACGGCAGGATAACGGAAAATGACCATGAAAAAGCAAATGTACTGGGTGACTTTTTCAAGTCAATGTTTGTAAATGAGGATAAGTCTACCATCCCAGAATTTCATCAAAGAACAAACGAGTGTGTAGCCGACATCGTATTTACAGAAGAGACTGTACGCAAGAAACAACAAAGTATCCATCCCAACAAAGCGCCAGGCCCAGACGGGTTGCACCCGTGGGTACTGAAAGAGTGCAGCGAAACCCTTGCTAAGCCGATGTACTGGATATTTCGCCAATCATTAGACACTGGTCTAATCCCTACAGACTGGAAACAAGCCCTAGTCACACCAATTTTCAAGAAGGGGTCTAAAAAGAAGGCATGAAACTACCGTCCAATCAGCCTAACATCCATACCCTGCAAGATTCTGAAAGCAATCGTCAGAGAGAGCATGATCAAGTTTCTCAACAAACACAGCATCATCAACGATAACCAGCATGGGTTTCTGGAAGGCAAGTCCTGTTTGACCAACTTAGTAGAAACCTTTGAGGAATGGACACGAACACTGGATGAAGGATACGGTCTGGACGTCATATACCTGGACTACAAGAAAGCGTTCGACATTATTCCTCACTGCAGACTGGTAAAGAAGCTAGAAGCTTACGGCATCCGAGGCAAAGTGCTTCGTGTGATATATGCAATGGGTCGAATAGGCAACATTGGTACGATACTGTATGTATTGGTATCTGGGCCGAACCGGAGTTCCGGTTCCGGGGCCCGGTTGGTTGGCTAATAAATTCATTAAATGCAGCGGGCGGAACAAATTCGGTGAGCCCGTTCCAACTCTAAGAATGTTAGTAGATAAGAAGGCCGCCGCCGCTGAGTCGCCGCTGGCGCAGTCGAAAGTGACAGCTGCCACGTGCTTCGCAAATTTCACATGGCTGCTGGCTTGCACTTCTGGGCGTGATGACAATTGACAAGATACATTGACATTGGTAGTTCAGTTCAGCAGGAAAAGAAAATAACGTTGATTCTTCTCATATGGTGGATAGCCTATCCACTACAGTTTCAAGTTACAATAGAGGTTCTTTGTCTTTGATTGAACTATAGTTGTTGAAGTGCTAAAATCAACAATATGGCTACCGCTATTATCGGCTCAATAAAGGAATTTGAAACAGGCCATGATCATTGGCAGACGTACAAGCGACGACTTGATGCGTGGTTGAGAGTAAATAAAATAGTGGAAGATCAAACAGTGGATGTGCTAATTGCAATAGTCGGGTCGCAGGCTGTCGACTTGTTGATGTCTTTGTACACACCAAATGACATAACTACTAAGTCATATGCAGACTTAACAGGCATGCTTACTAGGTGAAAACGAGGTCATGTCGAGTTATCAGTTTGATACGCGCGACCAAGCGGAGAACGAGTCGATTTCGGACTTTGTCGTAGCTTTGAAAAAAGCTTAGCATTAATTGCGCCTTTGGTGACGAAGATCAACTAAACAAAAGGCTTAGAAACCGGTTAGTTGTGGGTGTCAAGGAGGCCATTCGCAATCGGCTGTTGGCAAAACCTGATTTGTCGTGGAAACGTGCTTGCGAAATTAGCATTCAAATGGACATGGCACGTTCGGGCAGTAAACTTATACATGCGCATTCATCAGTCAATGCTGTCAAACAACAACAACGCAGATTTGTTAAACCAAGAGCTGCTTCTCATTTTGACACTGATCAAAAGTGTTACCGTTGCCATGGCAAGCATCAACCAGACGCATGTCGCTTCAAAAATGCTATAAATGCTTCAGCTGTAACAAGATTGGCCATGTCGCAAAGGCCTGCCGCAATAGACGAAGCTCAAAGACAGAGTTCCGCGGTAGTTATAGACAGAAACGTAGTGGTAGAACCAATCACATCTGCAATGAGGATGATGAAGCTTTGTATGAAGTGAGCGATGTTTCTTCAGTAAATGTTGTTGGCAGTGACGAAATAAAAGTCGAAGTAGACGTCAATGGTACGCCAATCTCTTTCACCGTGGACACTGCGTCTTCGGTGTCCATCATTAGCGAAGAAACTTACGCGAAGTTCTTCCAGTCTGTCGTGTTGAGTGACTCTACAGCAAAATTGAGAGGGTACACAGGACATTGTATTGAACTTCTTGGGGAAATTACCGTGAACGCCAAGTACGGTGGGCAAGAATGCCAACTGCCATTACTTGTAGCCGAAGGGAGACGCACGTCTCTTTTTGGGCGAAACTGGATGGAGAGGATTAAACTCAACTGGGAAGAAATACTTCATGTCGAACGCAAAGGTGATCGCAGTTTGGAGAGACTCCTTGGGAAATACAAATATGTTTTGCAGACGGGTACGGTGAAATGACGCCATTCAAAGCACACATTACATTGAAAGATGATGCGGCTCCAATATTTCATAAAGCGAGACCTGTACCATACTCTTTGCGCGAGAAGGTCGACAAAGAGCTCGACAAGCAAGTTGCTGCGGGCATCTTGAAGAAGGTCGAACGAGCAGAGTGTGCGTCGCCGGTGGTGATTGTTCCTAAACCAGATGGTAACGTACGCATCTGCAGTGATTACAAGGTACCGATCAACAAGGTTGTGGAGGACACACCCTATCCTCTACCAACCGCTGATGATATTTTCAATACACTCGTTGGTGGTAAGGCATTTACCAAAATTGACCTCTCAAACGTATTCAATCAGCTGAAAGTAGACGAGAATTCGAGACACTATCTGACGAAGGGTCTATTCCAACCAACAAGACTGCCGTATGGAATCAAGACTGCGCCACTCGTGTTTCATAATGTGATGGACCAGGTATTGCAGGGAAACCCAGGTGTCTGCTGTTACATTGATAACATACTCATAACAGCTGGTTCTGAGGCAGAACATCTTCAGAGACTGGAGACTACTTCAACGGCCTGAAAAGCACGGAATTCGAGCAAAGCGTGCTAAATGCAGCTTCTTAACGAATGCAATCCAGTATTTAGGTCACACGATTGATGCAATCGGGATCCATCCAATCGCAGACCGAGTTGAAACAATCAGGAATGCCAAAGTGCCAGAAAACGTGACTGAGTTAACACAGTATCTCGGTATCGTCAACTACTATGGCAAGTTTCTAAAACAATTGTCTACTACCTTGGCTCCATTGCACAGCCTACTGCGAGCTGATGCTGAGTGGCTCTGGACGCCTGATTGTGACGCGGCAGTGAAAATGATCAAAGAGCAGTTAACAGGTGACAATGTGCTGGTGCATTACGATCCGCACAAAACATTGGTGTTGGCATGTGATGCCTCTACACACGGGGTTGGTGCAGTATTGTCGCACATTATGGCAGACGGCACAGAGAGACCAATCGCTTTCAGCTCACGAACAATGACGACAAGCGAACGTAATTATGCTCAAATTGAAAAGGAGGTTCTGAGCATAAAGAAATTCCACAAGTACATCTATGGTCGAAAGTTTAGCCTCTTTACTGACCATAAACCTCTCACGACAATTCTCGGGCCAAAGAAAGGGGTTCCGACGCTTGCCGCTTTGAGACTTCAGAGATGGGCACTCGTCCTAATGACGTACGACTATGACATCACGTACCGACGCTCAGAGGAACACGGCAATGCTGATTTTCTGAGTAGAGCTCCAACTGGTGTTGCTAGAGAAAACCTTGAACTTGACGTCAACTACTTCAAGTACGCGAACGAGTTGCCAATCACAGCGAAAGAAATCGGTGCATCCACGAGAAATGACCCAGTCTTGTCAAAGGTGAAGGATTTCGTCATGCACGGTTGGCCAGGCAAAGTTGCTGCGAACTTGGCGCCATATCATATACGACGTGATGAACTGACAGTTGATCAGGGATGTGTGTTGTGGGGGTTGCGAGTGATAATACCAGAACGTCATCGGTCGGCGTTACTGCAACGACTACATGAAGAACACTTTGGCATTGTTCGTACGAAGACCATTGCTCGCAGCTACTTTTGGTTCCCTGGCATCGACAAAGCAATTGAAGACATGATAAGCGCGTGCTCTATTTGCCAAACGTTACAACATGACCCTGTCAAATCACCACTGATGCCATGGAAATACCCAAGTCACCCATGGTCGCGAGTGCGTGCAGATTGTGCAATGTTCAAGAATATGAACTATCTCGTTGTTGTTGACAGTTTCTCAAAATGGTTCGAAGTAGTTCCCATGAAATCGACAACCGCGTCTCGGACTATTGAAGAACTGAGAAAACTGTTCGCTCAGCAGGGTCTTCCTGAAGAACTGGTTACCGATAATGGACCCCAGTTCATTGCGTCTGAATTTGAATCATTCATGAGAACAAATGGTGTGAAACATACAAACTGTCCACCATACCACCCAGCCAGCAATGGGCAGGTGGAAAGAGTTGTACAGATCTTGAAGTCAGTGTTACACAAACACGCACTGTATAACAAGTCTGGTGTTTCGGAAAGTCAGAGACTGCAGAGCTTTCTGCTAACGTATCGCACAACTCCGCACGCTGTCACAGGTCGTACTCCAGCGGAACTATTTCTGAAAAGACAGCTTCGTACTCGCCTCACTTTGTTGAAGCCAAACTTGACGATGGACGTGCAGAACAAGCAAGACATCCAAGCGCAATATCACGACCGGCACTCATCAATGCGACAGTTCACTCCGATGCAGTTGGTGAGGGTGAAGAATTGTTATGATAATGGCATTATCAAGTTCGTACTCGGTTCGGTCGTTAAGCGGCTTGGGCCAATGCGCTACCTTGTTCGTGTTGGTCACAGACTACGCTACTGCCATGTCGATCATTTACGGCGTACTGGCGAGACGACGTCAGTGGACTCCGAGGCACTACGACGTTAAGAAGTGGCCACATCGCCGCTGTTGCATAATGACGATGTGGTAGCAACTACTCCAGCTACTCCGATACGAGCTGCACCGATACGCGCAGCTGCGCTGATGACTCCAACGACTCCGCGCAACCGTGCACAAATTAATTACTCGTATCTGATGAATCCCGCATCGCCACACGACGTCTCGATCTAGCCTCGTCAGCCACTTGATTCCAACTAGTATGTTTCCTTTCACCATTTCCACTGAGAGTTCATCCACTCCTACAGCCTTTCCAGTTTTCATCTTCTTTACTGCTTTCTCCACCTCTTCTTCTGTTATTTTCCTCACCTCCAGCTCTCTCCTTACGGTATGAGGTATCTCTATCTCATATTCTTCTTCCGGATTTAGTAGTTCCTTAATGTACTCCTCCCAAACACCCAGCACTTGTTTTGCTCCAGTGACAAGTGTCCCGTCGCTTCTCTTCATTGCTGATGTTCCCTGGCAAGTTTGAAGATCATTTTTTTCCATCCATCTTCTTCAATCTTATCACATAATTCCTGCTGTTTATCATCTCTTGCTTTAGCAACTGCCTTATTTCCTGCCTTCTTCTTCTCCCGGTACTTCTGCTTTAGCCTTGTCTTTTCGTCATCACTCGCTCCTTCCACACACGTCAGTGTCTCCTTTTTTCTCGTATAGCTTGTTCAACGTCCTGGTTCCACCACCACTGTTCTTTCTGTTGTTGCATAATGACGATGTGGTAGCAACTACTCCAGCTACTCCGATACGAGCTGCACCGATACGCGCAGCTGCGCTGATGACTCCAACGACTCCGCGCAACCGTGCACAAATTAATTACTCGTATCTGATGAATCCCGCATCGCCACACGACGTCTCGATCCAGCAGAAACCTGCAACTCAGCCATCGCCGCGCAGATCGACTCGTGTGTGTCTTGCACCACTTCGTTTGGACTTGTAACTCAATGCGAATTGACTTTTGAAATTATAATACAGCAAGTATTGAGTTTTAGTTTCTAGCTAGTTGCTACACAATTATATTAATGAAAGACATTTAATTTCAGTGTTACATTCAGTGAAATATTAATCGTTTATTTGATACCTTTCGCAAAATAAGTGTAAGGGAATGTGATATATGCAATGGGCCGAATAGGCAACATTGGTACGATACTGTATGTATTGGTATCTGGGCCGAACAGGAGTTCCGGTTCCGGGGCCCGGTTGGTTGGCTAATAAATTCGTTAAATGCCTTCTATCACTCGCTTCGTAATGACACTAGACAGTCACATACACAACAGTTCGATGGCTGAAAACTTTCCTGACTAATAGAACTCAGCAAGTGGTAATCAACGGATCTAAATCAGAGTGGGCCCCAGTCATCAGTGGAGTTCCCAGGGATCTGTCGTAGGACCGCTTCTTTTTATCCTCTACGTGAGTGACATCCCAGACCTGGTCCACTGCAGCATTAAGATGTTTGCCGATGACACGAAACAATATGCAACAATCCGTAACCAGGAAGACCAAGACCAACTGCAAACTGACATTGACACCCTCGAAGATTGGAGTAAAGAATGGTTGCTACAATTCAACCCCGAGAAATGCAAGTGAATGAAAGTGGGGAAATCGCCACACAAAACGTACACTATGACACGCAAGAATGGAGCCATAGTGAAATTCGAGACAACAAACGAAGAAAAGGACGTTGGGCTGTGGGTGACAACCAACCTAAAACCGACTGTGCAATGCCAGAAAGCAGCAAAGAAAGCCATGCAAGCTCTTGGCATGGTAAAGAGAAGTTTTAAGCACATGACCAAGAACTCATTTGTGACACTCTACCGGGCATATTTCCGTCCACACCTCGAATGTTGTGTACAAGCATGGTGCCCATATCTGGCAAAGGACATTGACATCCTCGAAAAAGTACAGCGAAGAGCAACCAAGCTGGTTACCAGCATAGCAAAGCTCACATACGAACAACGATTACAACAACTGAAACTACACTCGTTGTATTACCGACGTCAGAGAGGCGACCTTATTGAAACGTACACAATACTTAACGAAATCGACAAAGTTGAAGCTCGTCACTTCTTCCAGGAGAGGGACAGTACAGCAACACGAGGACACACGAGAAAGCTTTTCAATGAAAGAAAAAGACTGCTGGTCAGACAGAATTACTTCTCAGTTAGAGCCGTGGATCAGTGGAACAGGCTTCCACAACATGTGGTAGATGCCAAGACCGTCACACAGTTTAAGGTCAGATTCGACAAGCACTGGAATAGCCTAGGATATGGGCACCAACAAAGGCCAATGGCTTAAATCAGCCCATTAACCTGTAAGTGTATTTACTGCAGTAGAAGCTCGACAGACTCAATGTCAGTTCCAGCGGCAGCTGACACCGACTGCAGCCTCCGCGTCGGCGGACGTTATAATTATATTTAATTGAAACTTTACTCGGCTGACGGCATTGGGAGGCAGGATAAATAAACAATGCATACGTTTCCTACACTTATAAAACTAGCTGTCAATATACATATGTCTACAAATTGCTTATTTACAATGCCATTGCTTGACTCAACTCACCTCGGAATCAGACATGTTGTTGTACGTGTGTGTGACGTCAACGGTCTTTGTGTCACTGCGCGTGCATGGATATTCATTATACTTGGGCTGCAGAATTAATTATCCATGTGGCAACAAGCTCAAAATTATTCGCGTAAACACAATTGTTTATCGGCATTTTGCGCAGATAACACCCAAATTACACATAAACCTGCAAGACATAAGGGCTTAGCACACTGTTAGTTTTCCCATTGGCGACCATATTAACGTTTTCTGTGATAATAAGAAAACGTGACCTACAAAATTTCTTAAACTACTCACCTGCTGTTATTATCATCTCATTGACATGCTGGTCGAGTTTAGTCAAAATCTAATATTTCTAGCTCTCGTAAAATGCCTGTATGTGTGACACCCGTCAATATTTACGAATGGATGCAGGCAGTAATCCGGCTAAAGGATCAACTAGCCAAATTGCTGCCAAATACCCTTCCGCTTAGTAAAATCAGCTACCAATGCACCATTTTACTGTCAACAGCTTCTATGATCACACCGGGAAATCTGACTACGCAAATGCACTTATGTCAGAGCATGTGAATTTCTCAAAAATAAATTGCACGTTTTCGTACTTATGGGAAATTCATACGTTTTGAATCGGCACACCTCGAACGTATATTAGCTTACAAAGAATCCCTTTAAGTTACTTTAATAAGTACACCGTGTACTACTACAATAAATGTGTCCAATATAATATTTCATCAAACACAGATGTCAACATACCTTTAACTATAAATCACTACACAGAAGAGATAACATCATTATAAGATATAACGGGTTCCAGATTTATAGTTGTTTCTGCGAACGTCGGGCAAGGGAAACCCGTTGTGGCTGGTGTTGACGATGCTGCTGCCCGGTGTCATCTGTCCCTGGCATCTTGCAGGCGTTGGCAGCGTCTTTCCTCAAAGACCTGGCAGGCAGTCCTGGTGAGGAATCGCCATTGACTTCTGTCAGCTACTGCGCTCTCGAGTTCTTTTGGACGGATGCCACTGTACTGGAGGTTGGCCTCGATGCACTCCTTGTATCGCTTGCGGGGACGCCCCTGGTATATGTGACCTTCAGAGAGCTCGCCGTAGGCGTAGAGAAGCTGTCGGTGGATCCTTGTCTCATCTCTCATAATCATCACCTCGATGCTAGTGGTCTGCGCTCTTTCAAGCACCTCAAGGTTTGTCATCCGGTCTTGTTAGCGGATATGGAATATAGACCTGACCTTGCGCATGTGGAAAGCTTCCAGCTTCTTGATGTGGCGCCTGTAGGGTGTCCATGTCTCACAACCTTAGAGGAGATCTGTAAATGACAAGGTGCACGAAATTGGGCAGGTCATCCTTTGGCGACTACTAGTGTCAAGTCTATACTTCGTACCATATTCACGTTGAGGAAAACGTATTGTATTAAACAACACGATGGCAGGCAGCATGTTTCACCAACACGTATGCTCTATGTTGCCCAATATTGTTGGTTTGACGTTGATGCCAATTGAACTTTGAAGGAATGTCAAGTTTTCAAAAGTTGGCAGAAGACACTAATCTGAGTCTGGAAAAAACACGTTTTCGGCAAAGCGCAGCTAAAGTATTTGGAAAAAATACAGGCCATAAACTCTCACCCTCCAAATGGTGATGCAGTTCTGCCTCTTGTTGAACTTCGGGCGTTGTATTTAATCTCTTCGAGAGGTTGTAGCGTTGATCAATACAACTTTTACGGCACGTTGGGCTGGCTTGACTTGAGTTGTCTGATGACATTTTTAGGATGAAAGTTGAAACCCGGCGATGTTAATGCCGATTTTAAACTGGCATTATTCTGAGTTAAACATTTAGCACAATTTTGTGCAGCTTATTTACATTTAAGGCCGCAAAGAAATCTTAGACCCCGAGAAGTCGGAATGAAACTTAATTTCTAAGCACATTTTCCGGGTTCACATTGTCAGTGACATTGCGGCCTATTTTGGCGTCCGCAGTGACCGATCGCCTTTTAACATTAGTATCGTTACAATGCGACACCAAATCCAACTTCCACGATCACAATCATATGCTTAAATAAATCAGTAAACTTTAACAATACCTGTCTTCTAATTAACATAACTTCAAAAATGGTAATTAATCACGGCACAAATCCGAAACGCGAAAAACAAACAGACACGCCTGAAGCCGTAATCGAAACACACGTTGTTTTGACCAAAGACCGTATATCAATACAAGACGGTGCAGCGCGCTATTTACATTGTTCGAGAAAAGTACGTAAGCAGTTCCGCCATTCTGGAGGTGCGCCAAGCCATACCATGCGCGCGCTGAAAATGCAGTTCTTTGCATTATCATTGCTCAACATTTTCAACGATAACAAAAACCTTCAATGTAGACTGCCATTTTCTCGCTCAGTGACGCCTCCTGTCCAAATAGAGGCCCCTTGGTTTTGACCAAGGAGCTAATATTTAGAAAGGAGGCGTCACTGAGCGAGATCATGGCAATCTACAATGAGAGTTTCTGTCCGCCATTTGGGAGACTAGCACGGACGTCAAGTGCATATGTTCTGGCTTGGCGTGCTCCATTTACGTACTTTTTTAAACAATGAAAATAGCACGCGCTGGACCGTCTTGATACACAGTCTTTGATTTAGACAATATTCTACCAATAAGCTTGCATAAATATCGACTTCAACATAGCCTTGACTTAATCAATTAGACTGGTTGGAACTCATAAATGACCACTGATGACCATACTAAAAGTTCAGCAAAATATATAAAATGGAAAAAGGTGAAATTTAAGACAAACTGAGAAACGCCGAACTCAAATTGAGTGCTCTCAGACTCAGTCTAAACTTAAAGCCGATTACACATTGTCATTGACGCGTTAAAGACTAAGCGAAATTAACCTTTTTATTTCAAATCTTAATGAAAGATAATATAAAAATAGTGTCCTGATAGTCGACTAATTTTTAACTCCCTCCGTCACCCTTTTCAAGGTCCCTTATAGTCGCGCTTTTCTGTACGTTTTCTGCACAGTTTGTTGCGACATCGTTGTGACGTCACCGCAGGTAGCATCGCTAGGATTTAGTATAGCGCACATCTATGCGGGTTGGTGTTTCAGGCCGTACCTAAAATTGAAATCGCGGAATTTAATGTTTTTATATCACTGTAAAGATAACAATCTTACAGGTCTACAAATGTATCGCTGGATGCACCGAGGAATTTTTTTTATTTTTGGAACATCGCGAATGATTAATCCTGCAATGTGTACCTGCAAATCTCCTGAATTTTCTCTGAAAATCACAAATAGCAGCCTCCCGTCTTACGCGCTGCACTGTCTTGTATTGATATACGGTCTTTGGTCACAATCATGTACATATCAACCAACCAACGCAGAGGAGGTTGGCAGGCTCCGCGCATGCGCGAAAAGCAAGCCATATCAGTGATCGACCAGAAACCGGCGCCATTAAGTAAACGTCTGCGAACGAGTCGGTGTTGTATTCCCAACACGATGGCAACTTCTGTTTTTATTCGCGATGGCAACGACTATTTACCAGATTTCGTATATTTATTTTGCGTCCATAGCACTTGTGATAATTTGTTACTTGTGTCATGTCCTTGTTTGTACGTGAAAGCGTATTTAGCGCACATTTCATTTCTTGATTATATGAAGGCGAGACGCATGCTTTATATATACTGAACTCTGCCTTTCCAATGTCAATGTTGACAAAGTCAAAGCTGTCATCGCCAATATTGATCGCAGTCCGCAGTTCGTCTTTGATACAGGTAAGCCAGTGCGTACTACAGGTATAATAATTTCTTGGCCATGACACGTGAAATTGTTTTAATATAAAAAAACATTCAAGCCTCAAGTCAAGGTCTTAAATTAAATTTTTATTACTTAAATATATATAGCCTAGTGTCAGTGGCTAGTATTACAATTACATATATTGAGTTAAATTGTACTAGGACAAAATGCCTAATCAATGGTATTGCTATAATAAATACTATCCTAATATATACTATCTTAATAAATATATACAGCATAAGCGTACAGTCTAGCAATGCAGCCCATACAGAAACAAACAATGGTTTTAAGTTTAACAAATAATTTATTCATCATGATCATATATAAATATATTTCCATAATTTTAATTAGGCATAATGTATTTACGGAAATACATCATAATGAGTGAGAATGTAGGAATACAGAAAACACTTATACATGTTTACATAAATTATGATAATTTTAGAACTTTAGGCCATATAAAACAGTGTTGGCTGGACTTTTAGAGAAACATACTTAATGCCTTTATTATTTAATAGTAAATGTGTCACCTGGTATTTTTGGAAGATGGTCATCACATCGTAGATCATTAAGTTCATCATTGTGGCTGATTTACATAATTACTCCACTTCTACACTCTGAATGGTAATGATACGTGACTTTAACACAAATTGAAAGAGTCGAGCAGTACAGAGCATAACAAATAATGGATCAAGATTGCATCACATAACAATTTTTTTGTCAGTAGTAAATAATGAAAAGGAGGCCAAGCAGTTACAAATAACATGTTAAATTTTACATGGCCTGGTGTGAATGATTTTTTGTTGTTGAAATAATGTGATGATTCATTATGTTGTTTACAGTCTGTTACATACTCTATATTCTGATTTCAATTATTTAATATACCCACATGAGCTTTCATCCCTTCACCCATGTACAGGTGTACAAGTAAATCCTCCCTCTGTGCTGACTAGTATTTATAATGGCTTTCATTATGTGTTTAATTTGTATGAAAAAAGACATCTACCCAGGGTAATAAACTTAGTGACAAGTGACACTGCAGCATATGTGACAGTAAATTACGACTGTCAGTTGACAGCACATCGCAGTAGACATATGACAATAAATTATGACTGTCAGTTGGTGACAATACATTGCAGTAGACATATGACAGTACATTAGGACTGTCACTTGATAACAGTACTTTCCAGTAGAGATATGACAGTAAATTATCACTGTTAACAATCACTAACAGAAAAATTAACAATTATATTGTTTATGGTACATCAAATTATGTTGTTTCCATCACAGTGGAAAGAAGATGGCAACATCATGGAAGGTCAGTTGATTGCGTCATTGGAGGTCATCCCCTCTGCAGCCGGACCGTGGGTAGCTGCCTCGACCATTCTGCCATCTCAGTTATCCCCTATCCGTGGGGCACCTTTCCTGGGCTTTGTTTTAAAATGTAACTGTTTTTATGTATGTTCGAGCATACTGCTTGACTTTTCTGGTGGTCCATCTAGTTCTAAACCAGGTCCTGTTAGCTTATCTGACAATCATTCCGACAGAAGCGATGACACGGATGAGTCCGACATCGAGTGTGAGGGTGAGGAGGATGACATCCACAGTATAGTCATTCGCTGTGCTGGCAGTTGTTATGATCATTTTCAGCCGCTGCTCCAGAAAGTCGGTAAGTTTGGTGAGAAAATGGGGGAACTGACGGTCGTTCTGGAGCCAGAGCCAGATAATGTGAGGGACAAGAATGCTATTCTCATTAAAGTAGAAGTGGATGATGCCCTTCAGTCAATTGGCTATGTACTAGTGCATGACTTGCCCAGAGTGCACAACGCTTATTTCAACAAAACACTCTGCTCTAAAAAAAATTGAAAAAATTCTTGCTCAATACCGACCTCAACAGGGAAAGTCTGCTCACAGCCTATGTCTGCCTTTTGAAAATTGGGAAATAGCCACCAAAAAATCCTTCCTTTTCATACAATCAAAAACTGTAGTACTCATTCTGATTTGGCCAACTTGTTTAATCTGTACACCAGTAATTTTTTTTTCAACAGATGCATTTAAGTAACATTTAAGATGCCACATTTCTAAGTCATAAAGTCATTTAATACTAAAGGTTCACAGCCAGTTGGCAAAAGGGCACCACATAATAAATAGTATGTGCTTGTTTACAAAAAATTGCAAACATTAATCTAAGTCAATAGTTTGCCAAATTACTTTTGTAGATATTTCAGTGACTGCATTTTCTTTGCATTAAAACTATTTACAAAAAAATTGCAAACATTAGAAACATTTTAATTATTTAAGAGAATAGCATCCTTGTCTCCAAAAATTATGTTCATAAATATAATTTGTTATACATTTCTTTAAGTTGAAAATGGTAAAATTTAAGAGAAACATTATTTTTGATATACAATACGATTGCTGTTTTCCTCTTCACTCTCACACTCTTTCTTCCACAAAATATATCATACAGTCTAATATTATACCTTGTTTAAGAAATACTGTTACTTAACCAAACTCGTATACCGTGTATTTGCATCATCCTCTAGAAACGTGTAAAAATTTTCTCATCTATTATGATAAGGTTTATATAATATTATTATGTTGTACATCAGTGTTTTGAGATCATCCCTTTTCATGTATAAATGAAGTGGCAGCTAGTAGACCAGTTTACATGTTAGCATATAATGTAATATACAATTTAATGTCCATTCACACTGTACAAAATTCAATAAAAATTCATTACTCGGAATCATCAGCCCTGGATTCTAATTATTAGCAGGAAGTTCCTTGAACTGGACATCAAAAGAGCTTGTAAATAACCTCTCTGGCATCCACAATATTGCCAGTAAAGCATGTTTATGGTTTATTATATGCAATTTGGCGTGCAATATACCTTTAACATATTTAGTCTAGTATTAAGACCATTACATTAAAACATTAGGAAAAGACAGCATCAGTATTAACAATGGAAAAATGTATGTAGTTTCCTTACAAATAGTGCATTTTAATCAGTACAAAATACACATACTTCACAATCTTCAGCCAGCGGTGTTTTAAATCTTGCAGCGTGAATGTCGTTCCCATGTAGCGGTGGCAAATTGCAAAGAAGCTTTCATTGTCATCCGTTGTCGATGCTCGGGGGTGTTCTACACCACAGTCTACATTCAGAAGCCTCCTCTGTTCCTGGCTCTCTATGTTTGTGGTCACTTCAACAAACGTCTCCCGGGAAAAGCCCCTGATTGCATCCATCGGCCTGTTGTGTCAAACCACACATTTCACATTTACTTGTCATAAGTAAAAATAATTATAAAAGTAATACATTCAAACATGTGTAAAATGTTCAGTTTCAAAGGTTGTACAGGCAATGAGCAGTAATCACATGGCCAAAACAACTTTTATCTCTGTACCTTTTTATTACCATTACATAAACATTATATATTATATTAATGTAAAAATAAGTACAAATTTAAAAAACGTAAAAAAATAAACAATTAACATCCAACATGTTGACCTTAATATTTATTATCTAAAATTCAGATCAATTTGCTGAAGAGATTTTTTAATAATATTTTCAGAAAAGTTATGCTATTCATAAAAAAAGAACATTAGTTTCATATTAATGGGCACATTTATTCATATCCGTTATTAAAACAGCTTTCTCATAATACTCTTGGTTATCTGTTGATGTCAATAAGGCTGTAGTCACGGTTGTCAAGGTCGATCCATGGCATCCAGTCCTTCACCAAATAGTCGAGCATTGCAAGGTTGTATCGACGCCGTTGTTCCTCTGACAGTCCACGCCCATCGGTTGCTTCATGCCAATCAGCTATGTGTCGTACATATTCGGCCTTAGTGGTGTACTGGTTTTCATCCATAAAGGATGCAACTCCATGGAACAGGAGTCGTTCTGCATGCATAACTGACTGTTTCCTGATGCCATGAAGTGCCGCATGTGTGAGCCCGGTTTCTCTGCTCATCATTGCCGCAACAAAGGCTTCCTGGGAGAGAACCTGGTATCGGAGTTCCCTAGTGTGTCCTCAATTATAAATTTATGTAATTGTTAATTACACTACGCAAAGGGGCATAACATATTGCATATAACAAACTTATGGTTTCTTGGTGGTTTATTTCAATATTGATTAACATTAATTATCTGAGAAAAAAAAGAGTCAATATTGAGGGTAACACAGTATCAATGTAATAAAAAATTTATATGAAAATACATAAATTTTAAAAATATTGTTAAGAATATGTTGAGAACATTGTGTAAGCAGTTTTGTTCTGAAGTTTGCTGGTTTGAATGGTGAGTTGATGTAAATATGTAAAGTGAAATGTATACGGTGTACTGCTTTCATAACAAAAAAATTGACATTGATCAGCATGATAATGCTCAAATAAACATTCATATATCTATCATTACATTTATTTAAATATTAATAAATTACCTGCAATGCGTTTAAGCAGATGGCCGTGATCAGCCCGCTCATGGTGGACATGTCCTGTCTCATTGCTGACTTCTGGCACATACAACTGTTTCGAGAAATCCACGCCCACTTTCTTGAAGTCAGCAACGGTATGCCGAAACATGAATGTAGCCGCTATAGTTATCAATGTGTCAACATAATTATCAGTGACATGTCTTCGCCATGTTGCCTGACGGAAGCCAGGTGGGACTAAGGACTGTCGGATGTGGTCCGCTACTTGGTGGCGGCTCCATCCAGCCATGGATAGCCAGTGCATGATGTCGATGGCAAGGTCTTGTCCAACTACATAATTAGGGTCAGTCCAGAAAGGCACCCCATGTACGTCGACTACAACACAAATATGTGTAAACTTGTTAATAAAACTGAGAATGCCATTTCATGATATACATGTCTGAAATGGAACTAATACAGTCAGTACACATCAAATAATAGTGATTAAAAACATTGGTAAGTCATTGTACTGGTGCGAAACACATGGACAAAATTTGGATTTTAATGATTATCATCACATTTTTAAATAACGGTTAAGTGTAATAATAAAACAAATGCTGGTAACCATGGTAACAACTGAAATGAGATAGCACTGTGGAAAAATCCATTCAGCTTGTGAAATAAATACAGTGTACATGGTAAAATACATAATAAAATATAAATAATTGTTTATGTAAATAATGTAGTAGTAGTCTCTCGTCGGCCGAGGAAGACATTATGCTGTGCATTCATCTGTGTGTCCGCATGTGGCTTCGGAGACCAAAGTCCGATGCACACAGGCAGTTGCAGATAGGACATGGAACACCCGTACGCTGGCAATGGGATTATGTTGTAAATAATAATAAACTAGTAAAAACATGATGCATATTATATGCATATTATTTTATTAAATAAAAATATCATAGATATTGTAAATATTAAAATGACACATTCTGTGCACAATTTAGTGATATTTTATGTAACATCACTTGAATACAACCTTATACCTAAATCATACGCTAGGTACGTAATTCGAGAGAGGAAGAAACAGAAATGTGTTTACCACCAACTGGGAAAAGCATGGCTTTGAGAGATTCTACACTCTTCTTGCTGACGGCCGTCCGACAGTCCTTCACCAGCTGCCATACATGAATGGCCCGTGAGTTGCCCATTGATCTTAGCGAGCAAAACTCGCCATCAGTAACAGTGCCTGAAATGTAAGAGTCCATTTTATTTATATGAAAATACCCTTTCATTATAGACATGGTTGCACATTTTGGAACTATAATATTGGGGATTACACTCAAAGATGGACATGATTTGCATTAACTGGTGTTATCTTACTGAGGGTGTCTACCAGTAGTTTAAGTCTGTTGGGCCAGTTTTCTAAGTTGTAACCAGTGGCATCTCTTGCATATTAATAATTATTTTCAGTCACTGGACCCATATTTGCCAATAATGAGCATGCTGCATCTGAGCAAACCATACATACTTCCACACCAAGCATCCATGTGTTCTATTACACAGTCGGATCCAGGGGGCACGTGCCCCCCAGACCATAGAATTTGGCTGGAGCTAGGCGGGTGTGCCCCCTGTAGAACTTTTAAATGTCGACTCGGCAGCAAAAAATTTTCAGCAGCACCCCGCTCCCATCTTCCAATGTGAGAATCCGGCGAACGACGACAGTGGGGTGTGCTCAAGCTGCTACTCAGCTCAGCCAATAATAATTTCAATATTGTAGGTTATGCTTTTCAAATGTAATAACAGTCTGACCTGGAGTCATGTTTATATTGAAAATCTGAAGGTATGCATATTTAAACATATTTCTTATATACTATGTTTATTGTACTTGCCAACAACGAGTATTCCAGCTTGGTTTAGCCGCCGCTTCACTCCAGCTGTCACATCCCGGATTTGCTGATCCCTGATAGATTTCACAGGCAAATACTGCAATGGAATGCAGTATGGCTTCTTCCGGCGATACTCATCAGAGGCTAGAACAACAAGGATGTGTGATGCTGCTGTACGTTTCCTTTTGAAAAGATTACGTAGGTACTCAAGGTACTGATGTGCTAACGCACCAAGTCGTACATAACTATTCCCAGATGTCTGGCTGATGAGAGTCTGCAGCTGCTGCTCGAAGCAGACTGCTTGCTGGTGCAGGACATTGAAGTCAGCTATGTCCCAGGCTGCTTCCATCAGACGGTGGTTGGGATGGGATGGTTTTGACATTCTGTCCTGCAAGAAAGGGCATTCACTTTGGCAATGGACACCTGTGGTCAAATAAGGTACAGTGAGACCTCACTATTAAGGTCACCCTCGGGACTGAACAAATGTGAACTTAAATCACACGTGACCATCTTACCAAGACTAATTTCCTATAATTTTATGTTACAGAAATAATTTGTGACGGTCCTAGGGTGTCCTTAATTGTGAGGTGGCCTTAGTGCTAAGGTTACCATAAAGAGTTAGTATAAGCAAATGCAGCAGAAACATAACAACCTGGTCACAACCATGCAACACATAAACAAGACTTCAATGGCCACAAATCGAAAGCTAATAAAATACATGCATTAACGAGCCCATATATTAAAAACAATAGATCATATGAGTCAAAATGGCCTAATTTCTTAAAACGTTTATTTTTTAGTTTGTTTAAATTTTAGGCAATACACCAAACACTACTGAAGATATTTAAACAAATGAGGTTTTGTTTTAAAGATGGCTGTCTGTAGAATCCAAAAACATACAAAACTCCATTTCACAATTTTGCAACTTAACACTCACTTTGCTGTGGCTGGCAACAAATAATAATAATATATAATAATAATTTTATTTATAAAGCGCCGTATATCCGGAATATAATTCTGCTTAGAGGCGCATAAAAATACAATATTGTTACAATATAAATATACAATTGTTTGAGCTGACATGGTAGATATATTACATAAGATACGTAAATTATTATGTAGAAAATGTAAGGCTTCTAAAATTTGTAATGTATAAGCCTAACTTATACATACTAAATTAATAGTAAAGTAAACTAATAAATTATTAATAAAATAGGATAAGTAAATAATTAATTAAAAAAATATATAATAAAATAATATTTAAAAAAATGAACCACATTCTAAATATAATGTTATTTACAGGTTTTACAAGGAATTTTATGGTAAGATCCTAACAACATTTTCTACGATTCATGTGAAAAGTGACATACTGACGGGCCACCTACTTTCATGACAACACTTACCTGAAATGCCTGGATGGCCTTCATTAAACCATCTACGAGAAATTATATGTCCTTGCTGAGATCTTACAGCATGAGCCGAGCAGCTTTGATGTGGTCATCATTTACGACTACCAACTTCCTGACATGGTAGTCATCCCGCAGTGTGTCCAGAGTCCCATCTTGCAAGTTGACGTCGCCGTTCCATTCACCTCGCTGTGACTCAAGGAGGGCCGTCTTGACGTCACAGGCATCTAGCTTTAGCCACACTCTCTCTGTGTCAACTTTCGTCAACATGTCAATAGCAGCTTGCTGAAACACATGTTATATTTCCTTTAAAACATCAAAATATTAATTCAAGCAAGATGTACTTCTTTCTATGACTTTTTATATAGGCAATTTGCCCAAATGAAAACCTGCTATGCCCGTGTAAGGATTGTGTGTAATATAAAATAAATTTACTACATAAACAATTCACAAGTGAAGCAGGTTTTGCTCATAAGATAATACATCCTGGTCATAGTAGATGAATGTAAAAATACTGGCTGTATACATCTGTCAACACACAATAATATTATTAAGTGGCAACACTGGTAAAACATAAATTTCATTTAAAGAATTATTGATTGAATTTTAGCAAACAAACATGACATTTGACAATACAGTGTACTGTTACACAAAGTAATTTATTTAAATGTCATACAAATTCACCAATGAGCACTACAGAAAAAAATATTAATGTAAGATCAATATAATTCAAGGACATTACATTAATTGTTAAGCTATTACAATCAATGCCATAATTTAATTTTAATCGTCATTAATTTAACAAAATAAAGACCTGGATATAGGGTTCTGTGCTGAAAGTTGTAGCTGCAGCCAGCCTCTTGTTAGTGTTGACAGCAGCGATGTTGAACCGTCCCTTTGTTGGGATACCAACATCTTTCTTGCAACATCCACTCCACCCAGGACCCCGCAATATCCGGTCCTGTGATCCTGTTAATTCAGCTGCCATCGTTTCCCGCCACTGACGGAAGGATTCTGGCTCTGTAACCTTACAAGTGAAATAACAGTTAATTATAATATACTGTGCACTCGTTCTACTTAGTACAAGTGCTATTATATTTTGACATGGTCATGCACTCTTGAAATGCAGATTATATAGCACTTTCAGGCAGTATGACATAATTTTTTCTTCAAATGAATCGAATGAGACAACCGATGTTTTTTTCAGGTGAGAGTTAAAGAAGAAATAGTTAATGGCTTAAACACATTCATTATCTGTTAAATTAGCATAGCAAAATTCAATCTTATTGTGTAGGCACATAGGTGCACAGGGCCTGATTTAAGGCAGGGCAGATGGCCCCCCCCCAAAATGTATGGGGTCACACATGTGCAAGGTGTACACTAAAGAATTAAATTATGCACAGTAGTGTTCTAAATGAAAAAAGTGGTGCTGTTTTGTGAAGTTCGTGTTTGAGTATATAGAGAGGAGGGAGAATTGTTATGTTAGGATGACCGGTTATCTACTGCCCAGGAGCCTGCAGTCCTAAATCTGGCACTGTAGATGCATGGCACAAATACTGAAAAAGCGAAACATTTCATTATAAATGTAATTACCGGTAATAATAAAAACTGGATATAACATCGCACTAAAACATTTCTATAATTATTTGAATTCTCCATAAATCAGAAAATGACTTCTCAATATAATAATTATATTATGGTGATGTCATAATATCATAATTAATTAATACAGCCACACTTAAACTACTGCATAATAGCTTGGAGTTACTAGTACAAAAAGCAACCAATTCATACACACTGAAAAACAGTGACCCCTCGGTATTGGGTCACCTCAGTAGTGGGGTAATCTCGCAATTAGGGTCACATTGGATCAGTCCTAAATAATTTCCATAGTAAAGAATAGGACATTCGTACCGATAATAGGGTCACTTCGCTATTTGCTAATAGGGTCAGTAACTGAGAAAAAATGGCCAGATTACCCACAGATGAACCCCGCAATTAGAGTCATTTATGGCCGAGCAACTACCCATCAGATTGGCTTGCTGCCCCTCTGTCAGACCCAAAAACACTGCCAACAATGTCATAGTAATTGGCATGTTTATGCAGAGGGTAGCACTTAAAATCCTCAGTCATCTGTACTTAACATTTTCGGAAAAGCAAGTACACCCTGTAACTGTATCCACAAATAATCCAGACACTACACTGTACTTGATATCAACAATGCATTTGCTTATTATGCATTGCTATTAAAATCACATGTATCTGAGCAATTTTCCCAATTCCCATGATGCTTCAGTCCCCAAATTCAGTATTAGGGTCCCCTTGCTATTAGTGTCACTTTTGCCCAGTCCCGTGGGTGACCCTATTACAGAGGTTCCACTGTACATGCACATGCACAACTACCATTAAATCCAAATAATAGCATACACAATTGCAATACTCATGTCAATGCAAACATTCACATAAATGGAACCATGCAGCCTACATACCTGTTATTTTAATTAGCAATTGAGATATCGTGAAGAATAACAAAACACACAGTTTGTAATATTTCTCAACACAGCATTCGTAAAGTTTACCTATCACAACAGACATGCCATAAAGAAATGCATTTACCTCAGTAATAATAACAGCCTCCATCCAAACTGGTCAATGTAATGATTACCAAATACAACAAGTGCACTTATAATACCTGTAAGTAATTGCTAGACCATGCTGAATAAGTGATATCAACAACTTTAAGTAATACTTACACTGTTATATGAACTAGAGTAATTAATAAGTCACTAATCATATAGCATATATTTCTACCTGTGTTACATAGCCAGCAGAGAAGAACTGTATTTGGTACTTAATTAAACCAAATGGCATCCTGTTTAGAGGCATCAGTGACTCAGCTGAACCCTCTCTCTTTTCGCCTATGCATACAGCAAACTTGTGCACCAAATCGCTTCTCCTCTTGGTGACTCGCGGTGTTCATTGCATTGAGTGCCACTGAGACTGGGTTTGCACTGGTATGGTGTCCTTTGTTGTTACAGTCCAGTGTTACTTCTCTTCTTGGTGACTCGCGGTGTTCATTGCATTGAGTGCCACTGAGACTGGGTTTGCACTGGTATGGTGTCCTTTGTTATTACAGTCCAGTGTTACTTCTCTTCTTGGTGACTCGCGGTGTTCATTGCATTGAGTGCCACTGAGCCTGGGTTTGCACTGGTATGGTGTCCTTTGTTGTTACAGTCCAGTGTTACTTCTCTTCTTGGTGACTCGCGGTGTTCATTGCACTGAGTGCCACTGAGACTGGGTTTGCACTGGTATGGTCTCCTTTGTTGTTACAGTCCAGTGTTACTTCTCTTCTTGGTGACTCGCGGTGTTCATTGCATTGAGTGCCACTGAGACTGGGTTTGCACTGGTATGGTGTCCTTTGTTGTTACAGTCCAGTGTTACTTCTCTTCTTGGTGACTCGCGGTGTTCATTGCACTGAGTGCCACTGAGACTGGGTTTGCACTGGTATGGTGTCCTTTGTTGTTACAGTCCAGTGTTACTTCTCTTCTTGGTGACTCGCGGTGTTCATTGCACTGAGTGCCACTGAGACTGGGTTTGCACTGGTATGGTCTCCTTTGTTATTACAGTCCAGTGTTACTTCTCTTCTTGGCGACTCGCGGTGTTCATTGCATTGAGTGCCACTGAGACTGGGTTTGCACTGGTATGGTGTCCTTTGTTATTACAGTCCAGTGTTACTTCTCTTCTTGGTGACTCGCGGTGTTCATTGCATTGAGTGCCACTGAGACTGGGTTTGCACTGGTATGGTCTCCTTTGTTATTACAGTCCAGTGTTACTTCTCTTCTTGGTGACTCGCGGTGTTCATTGCACTGAGTGCCACTGAGACTGGGTTTGCACTGGTATGGTCTCCTTTGTTATTACAGTCCAGTGTTACTTCTCTTCTTGGTGACTCGCGGTGTTCATTGCATTGAGTGCCACTGAGACTGGGTTTGCACTGGTATGGTCTCCTTTGTTATTACAGTCCAGTGTTACTTCTCTTCTTGGCGACTCGCGGTGTTCATTGCACTGAGTGCCACTGAGACTGGGTTTGCACTGGTATGGTGTCCTTTGTTGTTACAGTCCAGTGTTACTTCTCTTCTTGGCGACTCGCGGTGTTCATTGCATTGAGTGCCACTGAGACTGGGTTTGCACTGGTATGGTCTCCTTTGTTATTACAGTCCAGTGTTACTTCTCTTCTTGGTGACTCGCGGTGTTCATTGCATTGAGTGCCACTGAGACTGGGTTTGCACTGGTATGGTGTCCTTTGTTGTTACAGTCCAGTGTTACTTCTCTTCTTGGTGACTCGCGGTGTTCATTGCACTGAGACTGGGTTTGCACTGGTATGGTCTCCTTTGTTACTACAGTCCAGTGTTACTTCTCTTCTTGGCGACTCGCGGTGTTCATTGCATTGAGTGCCACTGAGACTGGGTTTGCACTGGTATGGTCTCCTTTGTTATTACAGTCCAGTGTTACTTCTCTTCTTGGTGACTCGCGGTGTTCATTGCACTGAGTGCCACTGAGACTGGGTTTGCACTGGTATGGTCTCCTTTGTTATTACAGTCCAGTGTTACTTCTCTTCTTGGTGACTCGCGGTGTTCATTGCACTGAGTGCCACTGAGACTGGGTTTGCACTGGTATGGTCTCCTTTGTTATTACAGTCCAGTGTTACTTCTCTTCTTGGCGACTCGCGGTGTTCATTGCACTGAGTGCCACTGAGACTGGGTTTGCACTGGTATGGTGTCCTTTGTTGTTACAGTCCAGTGTTACTTCTCTTCTTGGTGACTCGCAGGGTGTTCATTGCACTGAGTGCCACTGAGACTGGGTTTGCACTGGTATGGTGTCCTTTGTTGTTACAGTCCAGTGTTGCTTCTCTTCTTGGTGACTCGCAGGGTGTTCATTGCACTGAGTGCCACTGAGACTGGGTTTGCACTGGTATGGTGTCCTTTGTTGTTACAGTCCAGTGTTACTTCTCTTCTTGGCGACTCGCAGGGTGTTCATTGCACTGAGTGCCACTGAGACTGAGTTTGCACTGGTATGGTGTCCTTTGTTGTTACAGTCCAGTGTTACTTCTCTTCTTGGCAACTCGCAGGGTGTTCATTGCACTGAGTGCCACTGAGACTGGGTTTGCACTGGTATGGTGTCCTTTGTTGTTACAGTCCAGTGTTACTTCTCTTCTTGGTGACTCGCAGGGTGTTCATTGCACTGAGTGCCACTGAGACTGGGTTTGCACTGGTATGGTCTCCTTTGTTAGTATGTAGCTGGGACACCATACAGTCCAGCAAAGAAAGTAGGGAGGGGGTGCTGTTAGAATGGGTGAAGAAAAGCTGGTACAGAGCAAGGATGAAAGCATGCAAATCACCAAAAGAGCAGTTGCTGAAGAAAGCTGTGATACAGAAGAAATGAATCAGATGTATCAAGAGTGCTGGATTCCAGTCTACCGATACTACTGGATTCCATGTATGAATCGATATCCAACCCAAACACCTCCTCTGCGGTAACTACAGTAGTGTGTTGTTGTCTGAGCCTCAGCACTTTGTTGTGCAAGGAACTGGCTGTAAACAATGTTTGCTAATTAGAATATCAAAGTTTACAATGTTTATTTTATGTCAAGACAAGTGATGTAAGTAACGATTAATAAAAATGTATGTCAAGGTGACGTTGCAATAGCATGTCTTCTTTGATAAGCACAGCTTCAAAAATTAGGAGAACTGAAAAGTTCATTATGAATAATTTAATAATTACAAAGGGTAATATGCCACAACTGTTTCATGTGATACCACAAAAGTTAAAAGAATTCACCCAAAATAGTGATACTAAAAACAGAGGTAGTTCATAAAAAATACATTTGAAAAATTGGTTTGTACTACCAGAATAGTCTGCTATTACATAGGCGTCAGAGGGGGGAAGCTTGAAGGGAGTGGAGATAAGTTTAAACCCCAACATATCTGCAAGGGGTGATGCAATTGGAGTTTTCTGGTGAGCCTAAAGAGGGTTGCAGTATGAAGATTTTTGGGAGCCTCAACTCTCCAATATTTACCACATTTTGATGCCTATGTACTATAGTAAAGGTAAGTTCTTATACAGCGCAGTATCCACTATTCAGGACTGCTCAATGCACTTTACACAACATCTCAACTTTTCTGGGAAGCATCCAGCCACGCTGCAATTAATGCGTAAAAACTATTCGTACACAAATATCCATCACTGTCTAGCCAGGAAATCATTCACACAACTAAATGAACAGGAGCAATGTAGAGTGAACAAATTTGCCAAAGGTTCGACACGGCAGCACATAATTCGAACCCGGGTTCTCTCGGTTGACAGTTTGGGCCAACTGAAATCCACCCTGACAAACATAAAGCATTACGTAGCTTTTAAGTGTTTGTCTTGTTCCCTTTATAAAAGGGTGAGTATTGATAGTTTTAAATATAACTATACTTCTGCTCATTTTAAAATCTTGTACATTCTAGCAATACCTGGTAAAATTACATTATATAATAATTTGATATATACCTGCTGCGAAGGGCTTTTAGCAAAATGACTTGTTCGGTGCTTTGGGGTCCTTTTATTTCTATCGTTACACCTTGACGACTGTAAACATAAACACAATTATTTGAAATGTATATCAAGCTTTATTATTCCTCAATACAGAATTACATGGCACAGCAGTTTATAAGCAAACATTTCAGTTTGGGTATTTGCAATGGAATGTTAATATTGTATTTTGCTATTATTATTTGTATATTATAAGTTTAACATGTTGTTTATTTGAAATCAATTTCCAATGTAAAGCAGTTAAATATTTAATTAGATTACTTTTCCCAATCATATGCCCTGTGCTTAATACACGTATAGTATAAATCTGTGCAACATTATATATGCAATATCTTATTCAATATGATTAATTTCATTAAAAGTAATAAATTAAAAATAATAAAAATAATAGAACTTACATGCGAATTAACTTACATTACTGTCACGTTTTGGTGTAGAAGTATCCATTCCGCTACGCATCTTCGATTCCGTCTGTATACTGTTGACCCATTGCACATGCAATGCAGTGTAAACAAACTAGGGAAATGTCCTGATGAATGTATGATTGTATTACAATGTACTCTATTTGAATGTTTAATACTAATTTATACACTAATAATGCCAGTGCTTGTCCTCACTTACTGGGTATTCGTGCAATATTTCATACCAAAAATAAATGTGAAGATTATGCTGTACTGTCTTATACTAAATTGTATACATACTATGTAATACCTTAAGAAATTGTTCAGGGGTATACAACTATAAGAACTTTCTTCAGTATACCCCTTTTTCTGACATAATACATATTTATGTGCCACAAACATTGTTTATATGTATTATCGCTAAGGTGGAAAATATTATTATTGTTACTGTAGTCGTAGACCTGACAAACGTTCATGTTCACTATTATGAATGAAAATTACAAATTCACTCAGTCATTTCATTATGCATAGTACGACATATACAGTCTAGTGTCAACCACGTGAAAACAGCGTCTATTACTTGCAACAATAATCATGTAACAAATATTTTCCAAATACGAAACGCCGCGCTAGTGAACGTGAGCGATAAAGGGGAAATGCCTAGAATGCACTTGCCAAATTGATAACTAAAAGTTCTGGTTCTTTTTGGTTGTTTTTAAAACTTATATTCTATAGTTTATAAAGAATGTGAGGGCGCTTAAACGGCGTTTGTATATCTAACAATAGATGAGTATTTTGCAATTTGATTTTTTTCGCAAATGTCCGTGCTCTCGCGTCACTCAAATTCAACTTACGAATATTAACTATTCAGATCCTAAACAACATGACGGTTACACTGGTTCGCTCCCTTGGTTATTAATAAGTGAAATAGTCACCAGGTATCAATAGAAAACGACATAAATGTATAACATGCAGCAATTGAAAAAGAGCCACAAAAACCTACCGAGTGGGCGGAGCTGAACTTGTCAACATTTAGTGCGCATGACCAGAGCCTGCCAACCTATTCGAATATATACTATTATTTACATATTATATAAATAATAATAAATATTGGAATACCCTAGTAATTCTAAACTCAATAATTTATCTTTTTTAATTAGTTTATTGAGTTAATAACGCACGGTCGTTCTTACACTAAATCAAACTTAATGCAACAAGCTCATAGGGGGATGAAACGCTTATACAATCATATCCCAATCATAAGAACATACCATTTACAGTACACGATTTGATAAGCACAGCGCCACGGTATATTTTAAATAATTCCTCAAACATGGCCATTATAAGCACTAGGCGCCGCTATTACTGTCTAGCGACCAGTGGTTTGAGTCGCGAAATGTCAGGCACGGCCGCACACAGTAATTCAATATGCGACGAAGCATATCATTTTGATAATTTTGATTTTTCAATTAAATAATGCACAAGGTGTATTGTTTGGCTAACATCAGATTTGGACTCAGCGGCTAAAAATCATTCAGAATCAATAAAAACTAACTTATACATTATAAAACAAAACGTCCGTCCGTCCGTCCGTCCGTCCGTCCGTCTGTGTGCGTAGATTTATATTTTTTTTCCGAAATTCGTCCGGGAGGTGGGGATCTTGGGGTCACAGTTTTAATATGGCACTTACCTCCGCCAATTTTGCATGTATGGGCCTGAAATTGTTTTTGCGATCTAGCGGGTCGATTGGGGTGGTTCGAAAAGTTAGATGTTTTAGAAATTCGTCCGACGCGGTGGGGATTTCGGAGTGTCAAGTACATATGACTGCCTTTTTCCCCGGACAACGCCGGCTGACTCGGCTAGTTATCTCATAAAAACAAGGTATACCTCCGCGACTCCCTGATTAGATACGTTGTTTTTGCGAGTATGCTTCCTGATTCAAATGCTTTGGTATAAACATGTTTGCTAAGACAAAGCTCGACGTCATTCTGTGCATAGTTTGGCCTGTGATGTCAGATATTGGGTCCGTTAATTGTGACGTCATATTTCAGCCGTTTCGTTCTTAGCGAATTATTACGTCAACCAAAGTCAGCGTGATTTAATAAATGATATTGTTTCCTGCAGTCACGTGTGTGTCGTTCGCTTGTAGTTGATGAGGCTGCGTCGTACAATGGGAATAGACGGCGACACATTGTAATCTCTATGTAAACTACAAAAAGGTATTTTCTTATATAGCACAGTATCCGGTCGTAAAACAGCTCAAATGCTTTATATCTTACTCCCTGGAAGACCTGTCCATTCGAACAACATCTCAACTTGTCCGGGAAGCATTCAGCCACACAGCAATTCATACGCGAAGACACTCGTACACATAAATCCACTACCGTATATAGCTAGATACTCAATCACACAGCTGAGTGAACTGGAGCAACGCAGAGTGAACTTGCCCAAAGTTCGAAACGGCAGCAAACCGATTCAAACTCGGGTTCTCTCAACTGAGAATCCGACACGCTTAACTGCGCCACCGGGCTCCACGCTCCTTGTACACTCCAGTGGAATCTGTCTTGGGCAGCGGTCATTCGAGACAGGCGGGTATTCGCACACAGCAGGTTGCAGGTACGTACCGTACGAGACTACTTAGAAGTACTCGATCCAGTGGGCAACGGGGCATTGTTAGTACAAAACAAAATATTTTGGATCAATATTTTGTTATATATCTATGTAGAAGATAATACGCTATTCAGTGTGAACTTGTATATTATTGTTTAATAATTGGTGTGTAAGGTGTACCGGGATACAATGATTTCTGCATGGGCGAAGAAGAAGCCAAAGCTACCTTAGTCTCGCTTAACGGATCGACTCTCGCCCAGCTGCGTAACTTCGCTCAGAAGCCGCCTTTTGAATAGTATCCGCCCGATAACAAGTCTACCCTCCAGAATGTTTATACTACCGGCAGCATAGGCGGACCAAGTATGCATACTGCGCAGCTTTAGGCAGACCGCTGTTCTAGGCAGACCAAAGCCGGTCTGCCTATAGTTTTGACCCGTCGTTGCGTGGATATTACGTTTGAGTTTGATATATATTGTATGTCTTTGATACCGAAATGAAATTACGAAATAGTATTACACTGTATACAGAATAACAAGTTTCTTAAACTAAATGAACATAAACCAATGTTGAGTACCCTACGGGATTCGCATCGGGAACCCGAAAAAGTGTTTGTCCAACAGCTTGGATAATGTAGGCTAACGTTACCGTATACATTTCACGTGGAGATGTTGCCGGATCTCGATTGTGTCTGTAGTTATTTCTTCTTAAATCGTGAAAGTTGAACTACACGCGATTACAATGCATGCAAACACTACAGCCACACTCTCGCTTACAATATGCAGACGCCATGGTGTCGTTTTATAAAGATACTGCAAAATAAAGTAATTAACTCTGCGTAAATAAACTTCGCTCATAATATAGGATGTGACTGCATAAACCAATCACCAGCCATGATTCTAAACGAAAAGGGGTTTTTACAAATGGGTTCGCCATGTTAAAACTTTTAAAATTATGCAAATGACTCAGACATCACGGCAATTTTTCGCTGCGCAGTCCGTTATTTCGAGGCATGGAATAGTCGAATTTCTACTGTCTGCGTATTATGTTCGCTAATAGCAGGTAAAGATAGCTGTCTGGTGGTCCGTTTACGTGGTAGTTGGTCGCGTTTGGCAGATGATCGTACACGGCACGTTGTCGCTCACAAAAGAGGTCGCTCAAGACAGGTGTTAAGACTCGAGACCATATAATCGTCGAAAGCAGCCCTCGTGTGGCTGTCTATAGGTGGATGTTATTTAACCCGTATGCACCTGTAATTAAGTTTGGTATTGATCCTACATTATTTCCAACCCATATTTTTATATTTCAAAATCGTTCATTCAGGCACAGTGCTTTATTTGAAGTGCACATAAGGTGTACGTTCGGAACAATGTGTATAGTATATGGACGTAACCAAACCAATAACTGCTGTATGAGCCATATGAAAATGCATGCCCGCACACTGGGGTACTATGGGCGGAACGTCACCCCAAAATATCTATCGGTTGAACATTTTTAGCCGCCGCCCCGCCATAAATTTAGCTTCGCTGTCTCGGCTCTCGACTGATAACATCGGAAGACGGGGGAAGGGGGTGCTTTTGAGTATTTTTCGCGGCGATGTTCAACTTTTTGAAGCTCACCGCAAATCTCCAATGCACCCCCCTTGACCCTCGCCATAAAGATTCCTAAAGCTATCAGAAAACCTCGATTTTCCTTCCGTGAGGCTCGCCAAAATACTCCACATTCTCGCTCAGATTTACCGGGGGCAGAACCTGACTGCCCCAGTGAAATTCCAGGGGCAGCTGTGACGTTGAACCCCCTGTTTCCGCGCCTGTGTAATTCTGCCTACTTCTTCAAATTAATTTTGAATGTCACAAAATCAAAAGACGTTTCTGTTTTATATTACCACCAGTAACTGAAAATACAATTATTTATCGAAGGACGTCATTTTGCTGGTGCCGCTGTGCATCGTGTATAGCCGCAAGCGTCATGTTCAACGATGCGCAGTATGACGTGATACTGCAGCGTGAATACCGCTGTCTGACGCTAATTGACGCTATCCCCCTCCGGCTACCCTGGCTGACCAACTATACTTGCGACAATAAACTGTCAGTTTCGGTCATTTAAACGGTAGCCGTCTCGTGTGCATTGGCGTCGGAATGTGGTGAATATTCTGGGGGCTGAGGCTATCCTCCTCCCATTTGGGCTCGCCAAAAAGCAACACCTTGAGGCTCTCCAAAAACCTTCATTCCCCCTCTTGAAGCTCACCAAAAAGCCCACCATGAAGCTCTTAAAAAAATACTCCATTTCCACCCACTTGTCCCTCGCGAAAACACAAACAAGCTCTAATACGGGGCTAATGCAGCCTCTACAAGCCCCACCGCCACCGGTTCCGACGCCTATGTTGTGTGGTATTTGCTAAATTAATGGTTCGAAAGATAGAGACCAGGTTTGGTTTTCATATGAATCGCCCTGCTTCACATGTACAAAACGCAACTAGTTAATAGAGCATATAGTTCATTTAGTGTTTAGGAACACAGCTGTTTGACCCTGTCTGGTCCGTCGTATTAAATAAATTGCTAATGGTCACTGTCGCCTCAGGTGTTCCGTTTGTAACACACCTTAGGCTGCTGGCCAGCTGCCGCTTAAATGAAAGTAGCTTTTATGTATGTTTGCAAGCATAAAATGGGCATATACATTCTGAAATAAACGTTACGAAACTTTAAATGTTAAAGGGCTGAATATCAAGAAAATATTGGGAATCCTGTGCACGTTTATAAGAAATCTAAAATAATAACAACTACGTCAGCATCAACATAAGCATACTACAGTGCTGTGTTCACAATCAGTCAACGGATTATATTTATTCACTGTCCCTGCCTAAAACTAGCCGAAATATTACAGTTTGATATGTTTACAATATATATATATATATATAAATATATAGTTTTTATTTTATGTAATTATTTCAATAACAGAAAACACCACATGTTAGCTCAACACAGATAACATTCAGTATTTGGTCCACTAGGAGTAATATAATTTCTGTAAGAGTTGGTCAAAGTATTCATATATATAGGTCTATATAGCTAATGCAAAATCTAATGATGTTTCGAGTAACAAATCAGGTTTTGCATTCTTTGAAGCATGGCTCTTGTAAAATGCCGTTGTATGGGAACGGATGAACGAATGAACAATTGGACCACACATCAACTTACACTGTATAATAGTATTTCGTTATCCGCCAGAGAGCTTACCTCTCAACATTCCAAACATATAGGCGTATTAAGAATAAGACATGTCAGCCGCTAGTCTCGTCTATTGAATAGCATATTGTCTCATTGCTGAGCGGTGGCGCCCCTAGTAGATGGATTACAAGTCCTCCTGATGTTGTTTGGGCGTAGTGTTAAATTGACGATAAACACTTCATATTTACAGCTTCGATACTAACTATTTTGTACTAGGATGCAGACTAAATTGAAAATGTTAATAACAAGCAAATAAACGTCATTAAAAGAATAATTCTATTATGTGTAAATAATAAATTAAGCATATTAATTATCCATTTAATTTATCTCTACAACTGGATTAAACCAGCGTAATAAATACTATATAAACAATGAAGAGCTAGCAGGTAAGAATTTCAGCAATCAAATGTTTCCACTATTTTCCCAAATGGAAAATACATTAGTTAAATAATTAACTGATATAATATAACTAATTAATAAACAATACTATCAATAGTTTACACTTAATTATAGTGTGTAATACATTAAACGAAAGCCGAACACCTCGGCAATCAGTGTGTGTGTGTGTGTGTGTGTGTGTGTGTGTGTGTGTGTGTATGTGTGTGTGTGTGTGTGTGTGTGTGTGTGTGTGTGTGTGTGTTTGTGTGTGTGTGTGTGAGTGTGTGTGTGTGTGCGTGCGTGCATGCGTGCGTGTGTGTATATGTGTGTGTGTGTGTGTGAGTATGTGTGTGTGCTTGCGTGTGTGAGAGAAAGTGTATGCGTGCGTGTGTGTATGTGTGCGTGTGTCTGCGCGTGTATGTGTGTGTGCGCGCGTGTGCGTGTGTATGCGTGCGGGCGTGCCTGTCTACCTGTGCGCGTGCCTGCGTGCGTGCATGTGAGTGTTAAGCATTGGGGCCGGAACGACCACTCCGCTATCGGATCTTGACATCGGAAGACGAGGGGTGGGTAGTGTTGACATTTTTTTTATGGTGACGTTCACAATTGTTGACGCTCACCAAAAACCTCCAAATGCACCCCCTGAAACTCCTTTGGGATTGACTAAAAACCTCCTACTATTCCACCTGAGACTGAAAACAAATGTTCAACTCCACCCTCTTTCCAAAATATTGGGGGCTAATCTCCAGCTCCCCACCAAACATATTGGGGGCTGAGCCCCAAACCTCCCTGTTGCGGCTCCTGTGTGAAGCGATGAAAAGCCAATGCAACTCACCAGTCACTGCACTACAAATACAGTGATTGTGAAATACATTTCACTTCATTGTGTTTTTATAACACAAGCTACATTTCCCTAAAGTGACAGTGTGATAGCAGTGCGTTGTGTTGCAAAGAACGTTCGCCTGGAGGTGCTGTAATTTAAGAATGTATTGTTTGTAACCCTTGTACGCAGGTCGAAGATAGGACTTTCCGCTTTCTTCGTTCAAAAATCATCAGTATTGAATTCAAAACAACTTTCAGAACAATGTGTATGCAATCAGTCGATAACATAATTGTAACTTGTGCATCCGATTTTATGTTTAACATAACATAATTGTAACTTGTGCATATTATCGATTTCATGTTCAACATAACATGATTGTAACGTGTGCATATAATACCTCTTATGCTCGTCTGTCTGAAAACAAAAGAAATATATATATGTTTTGTCCCTGTAATAACCTGAACAACCTGCCGCCCCACAGACCGACCAAAGTGCTTTTTATTTATTTTTTTCCGCCGACATCCGTCATAACGAAGCGGTCATGTTTCCCCGTCCGCCATTCAACCGCAAGAGGGCGTCACTCGGTTGCCGGTGTAGTAAGTTGAAAACACTACTGTGGTGTTTTGAGCGTACACCCCAAACACTAATCATAGTGTTTTGAGCTTACTTTCAAAAGAATACTGTAGTGTTTATAGCGTACCCTCAAAACACTACTGTTAAATTCAAAACACTACTCCTACATTTTGTTCCGAATTTTCAATTTCTATATGTTACTGGCCATCTATAAAGTACGTCTCGCATGATGGGAGTTTTTGGGGTATCCGGATAACCTATACTAAACTTTAACTGGAGAGGTGGTATCTTGGTAATGGTCATATAACGATTAAAAACAAAGCTGTTAACCCCAGATAGATGGTATGTATTAATAACCTCGCCGTGTCTACGATAAGTTCATCGAGTGCGAATAGCGTAATTCTATTTTTTAAATTGCTTTATTGGCGGCGGCTGGAACGTCGGGGGAAACGTCCGGGATATGTGTATATTTCAAATATTCTGTGGACTTGGCGCTCATGTATCCTAACCAAATTAAATCTGCGAATGAATTCTAAAGAAGTTGTGGAAATGTTGGTGGCATAGTATGTGCAGTATGCACAGAGGTATCTTTTCCCTTGAATTATATATTGTAAATCTGTGACAGTTCGTATGCTGTAAATATGTATAACAGCATTCAAGGGTTTTTTCAATCACTAACTAGCTAGAATGGAAAATTATTATATATATATGTACAAATTGTAGTACATAGCATATGCGGTACATAGATCAGTAATCTTTATGTACCTGTCTGTGCACAGGATGCGAAATACACTGTATATATTGTCTGTGCACAGTGGCAATCCCTGTGAATTAATAAATTTGGATTGCCCATTACCAACCTATGCAATACTTGGTGTAACTTTATACAAACAGAGAAAGGGCTGCATGAACAATTCTGTAACACATGTCATCATATATACACTGGGGGTATACCGAGCGAAAGTAGCACACGAAAATGCCATTTCACACAAACTATTTTTGTGTCGCCTGATTCGGCCAGCTTCAGTGTTCTGGTGTCAGTAGTCTGCCTCGGTGTATTTTCCAGGTGGTGTCTATTTTAGAGGTGCATGTTGTCGGCTATTCCTGTACATGCGCAGAACATGGCTATGCTATCTGCACCTTCTTCATTTCACTTCTTCGACGATGTGTTTGATGTTGATGCATTCCAAAATGTTTTTTTTTGTTACATGTTTCTCCCATTCTACATTTCTACCATTTCACAACCGCCTACAGACTGCCAACGGCCCAGCCGGAATACTTACCGTGTTAGAATCACTGGCAAACAAAAATATGAGACATTGCGATGTCATATTTTATTAAAATACGCATCAGGTAACAGACGGAAATTTACTGAAATAAAGTAATTGTAATTGATTTATTCAACAAAACTAATACCCGACAAAAGATATACATACATCGTTTGGAGTTCCTTCACGATAACAGTAGCACTGTGATTTACTTCAAACACACATCATCACAAAATAGTCCATCTTCACGTTACATATTTACGCTGCTAAACATCATCACGTTAATGTAGTGATTATGCGCTTGATACATTACATTCATTATACACTATCGTAGATTCTGTAGCATTTAAAGATACACGTTTACAGGATAAAACTCCTTACCCCAATGGCGATTCGCACTAAACAATCCATCAATAAATACTCGCATAGACTATAACGCATTTTAAAATACAAGTTTACAGTATAAAATATGTAACATCACCAAACATGATTAACTAAAAGAGTTATGTTTGCTGAAGATTAAAACAAAAACAAACAACCAACCGAACGTTAGAAATGATGCTAATACGTGCAAACTATCCGTACCTTTCACGAAGGCAATATAAGCGATATTATGATAATAGACTCGGCAAAGATTTCAGGAAACAATTATCCTATGAAATTGCGCATGGTCTTGAAACCAATCCCCAATGTCGTGACGATACATTTTGCCCTGATATGTTTCTCCCATTTTCCCGAACTGCCTAAATATGAAGACATCCATAGTAGCGGTGAAACGTGCGTCTTCGGAATCACTTTTACACACCAATATACAAAAATAAAGCGTATGCTCTAAGTGTAATAACATATTAATAGCTACACTTAATTATTTGCTACCAATAGTACTATTACATATCAAAACGCATCATATGTCCTCCAAGTAGACTTAAGAATACCCCGGAAACACTCCGTCCAGATATTTTATATGTGTCTGTACACAGTAGTGAGCTGCAATGGAAGACAATTACTGTATCCTTCTGCGAAACTACATACGTACAACGCTACATCCGTCATACATGTATAACATACAATACTGTATCCTTCTGCGAAACTACATGCGTACAACGCTACATCCGTCATACATGTATAACATACAATACTGTATCCTTCTGCGAAACTACATACGTACAACGCTACATCCGTCAAACATGTATAACATACAATACTGTATCCTTCTGTGAAACTACATACATACAACTGCATAGCGTGTTCATTTTCGACAAATGTACATATATAACACGTCTTTCTAAAATATATACACATGTGTGCCATGTGGGCGGTTTTTTACCCTGATAACGTATCTTCGATGACAATGACAATGTTGACGATATTGTCGGACCCTGTCGATCAAAGCACTGATATATTCCACTTCGGCGAGTCTACGCATTACTTATTCCATTACATGAAAGTGGTATTGGATTATCCGTGGTTCCATTTGCGGTCGTTTTACGGCGTCTGCACAGCGAATGAAACGCCGAAGGACTCGTTCTGAAAAAGACGCATTCGCCATCTTACAATTAACGTGTTCTTACCGTTCAAACCGTCTTGCATTTCCATCCCTGGCAGATCTTTTTATTTGTAAGCCAACTCAAATTTACGTGGAGACACAACCACTGCGGATAAACCCACCGTTCACACAGTCATTCATAAACTGTCCTCTCGTCACCAATTACTAGGCATATTTGACGGCTGGATTGACGGATGGCATAACGAAACGTTTTCATTGGCAACGATTGTGTTATGCGCACATGCATACGTGCATAGGCCCTACACACGTGCGTGCATACGAACGTACATTGTGTATACATATGTGCGGGCGGGCGTATACACATAATACATTATGCCTATATGCGCGTACATATACATGTTCCTACGCACATGCATGCATGTGCATGTGCGTAGGAATACACGCACAGAATACACGGATATCACACGTATGTGCGTATTAACGAACTGCGTACTTGTAAACCAATTGTATTCATGTGTAGGCGGTACACTTAACTAACTGTTTAATTGCTTACTGCTAGAGCTTACCGGTGTATATATAACTTAGTGTGATAGTGGAATAATAATTACGCTGATCAACATACTTTCCGAAGTTCTCTGCGTCTTCGATGGTGTCCGGCAGATTTTGGTTGAACGTCTCGGGAAGCAAAAGTGCCAACGAGCCAGCAAGCACAGAAGCTGTTCCGAACAAGATCATCGGCAGTGGTTTCCAGAAAAGACGACCCTGCATAAAAACATAGCAAAGACACTCAGAGATAAGAGATAACAAATACAAGAAAGGAGCAGGTCTATCATCTATGTGAAATGTGAGTTACTATCTGAGTGACCCGGCTTTCACGGGGAAGAGACCGCCATTTGTTACACAAATATCATTGTTGCCATTCTGGACACTGCAATTTGCCCCACCTCCAAATCTCCAGCCTTTAGATTCGAAGGGTAGTGTTGGAGAGTTTCGCAGTCGAAGAGGGGGTAAAAATAAAGGTAAGTTCTTATATAGCGCAGTATCCAGTGCTCAGAACTGCTCAAAGCACTTTACACTTTACTCCCTGGCAGACCTGTTCAATCCAACACCATCTCGACTTGTCTGGGATGTATTCAGCCACGCAGCAATTAATGCGCGAATACTATTCGTACACGAATATCCACCACTGTCTATAGCCAGGTACTGAATCATACAGCTGAGTGAACTAAAGCAATGTAGAGTAAACTTGCCCAAGGTCAGACACCGCTGAACAGGATTCGAACCCGGGTTCTCTCAGACGAGAGTCCGAAGCTCTTATCGCTGCGCTACTGCGCTCCACGCCGGGTAGTGGTGGACATTGCTCGCGATGTGCTCAAATTAGTTGAGGTGCCTCAGACTCGAGTTTAATTAAATCAACCATAACAAGTTCCATCCAAAGGCAATTCTTTTGCCTCAGTATGGTGGATGCGTTCGCACACATCGCCAGTAATTAGGAATGGTCACTGCCAGGGTTCTTATTGTCCTCAGTGGTTCCTTTACATCCCAAATTGAGACTGGGACCGACATTAACGTGATCTCCGAGTCACGAGGAATACACAGTCCCCAATGTTGAGAGCCAGGTTTTTACATCAAATACCATGCCTGCCCAGTCCGGGTTTCGAACTCGGAGCGCTGGCATGCCAGGCGGATGTGCTAACCACTACGCTAGCCGCGCTCCTTTCATATGGTTGTTTCTCCCTTTTTTGTATAAATTCTGTTATGGAAAAACATAGTTATTAATATACTGTTTATTTCTCTAAAAAACAACTCATGGTGTCCTTACATTTTTATCCGGGAGTGTATATTTATCAATTGTCATGTGAACGACGGAGCTAAAGGTCGAGTAGAAAATGAAATTAAGTGTCAATAAAGTGCAGCCGAAACTCACCAATTCTGTAACAAACGGTGCGATCAGCCCGCCAATCCTGGCATGCATTGAGCCGGTGCCTATTCCAGTGTTTCGCAGCACCGTGGGAAACAGTTCGGCTGAGAAGACGTATATGATGCCAAAAGATCCGGCGATGCAGAATCTGCCTGTCATTGCGAGAATGGTTCGCGTAATCTCCATTTCTGAAGAAAAAAAGGCATTGTAGATAATGATTATAATAACAGATAACACTGGCACCTGTTGTCATAATGTGTGTGCGTGTGTGTGCGTGTGTGTGCGTGTGTGTGCGTGTGTGTGCGTGTGTGTGCGTGTGTGTGTGTGTGTGCGCGCGCGCGTGCATGCATGCATGCGTGCGTTCAGAAGGTTTTGTTATTTACCTACTTCAAATACCCCCAGTGCCGATATACCTACGTACATTCTACACAACTAAATAAACGAGGGCGTGGATCATTCAATAAAATACTTGAAACTTGTTATTAGGCTTTCTATCCCAGACATTTACTACAAATCCTTGCGTCAATAACCTCAATTTTGTTGAGCAAATAAAACATCTTCCATAAACTCAATAATATAACGTGGCCGTTATGGATCGGTCGTCGTTGTGCACGGAAATCGTCATTGTCTGCGTCCTTAGCAGTGGCCTTATAAGTTCGAAAAATCCATGACCCGCATAGTGTTTCGCATCGGTTCATATCAGTAAACACTCCAAAACATACGTGATGTGGGAATTTGAACGATCCAAAATGGCTCCCAAAACCGCATCCAATAGCCCCAGGATTCCACTGACGTGACGTGGTTGTCCAGACATCACCCGCCACATTGCCTGGTTCTGCTGTCACAATAGCATCAATGTGCATTACTATATTTTCGAACGTTAGGTGGCGCCAGCGTATATATTTATATCCCCTCAATACGAGGTGATAACCATACCCCCACCCACCGTAATGTTATTCGCTTTGGTGGATTCGCGGACTTATTCGACAACCGTTTACCTTGTGGTATCGGCACGAACGCGAGACACGCCAGACCGCCTGTGATCAGGCATATGGCGACCGGCAACCGTCGGCCAACCCGCTCGAGCGCGTATATGCATATAACGAGTGCCGCGATCTCCATCGCTCCGGCGATGAACAGGTTCAAGTAAACGTTGCCGCTCAGCTCCGATAACCCCTGAGACAGGCCATAGTAGACGAGGCTGTTCACGAACCTGCGGGTACAACGCGATACAGTAAGTGAGTGGGTTGGTAGGTGGGTGGGTGGGTGGGTGGGTGGGTGGGTGGGTGGGTGGGTGGGTGGGTGGGTGGGTGGGTGGGTGGGTGGGTGGGTGGGTGGGTGGGTGGGTGGGTGGGTGGGTGGGTGGGTGGGTGGGTGGGTGGGTGGTTGAATGAGTTAGTGAGTGAATGAGTGAGTGGTGTGTGAGTGAGTGGTTGGGTGGGTAAGTGAGTGAGTCAGTGGGTGGGTGGGTTTTTGAGTGAGTGAGTGAGTGAGTGAGTGAGTGAGTGAGTGAGTGAGTGAGTGAGTGAGTGAGTGAGTGAGTGAGTGAGTGAGTGAGTGAGTGAGTGAGTGAGTGAGTGAGTGAGTGAGTGAGTGAGTGAGTGAGTGAGTGAGTGAGTGAGTGAGTGAGTGAGTGAGTGAGTGAGTGAGTGAGTGAGTGAGTGAGTGAGTGAGTGAGTGAGTGAGTGAGTGAGTGAGTGAGTGAGTGAGTGAGTGAGTGAGTGAGTGAATGAGTGGGTGGGTGGAAGGTGAGTGAGTGAGTGAGTGAGTGAGTGAGTGAGTGAGTGAGTGAGTGAGTGAGTGAGTGAGTGAGTGAGTGAGTGAGTGAGTGAGTGAGTGAGTGAGTGTGTGAGTGAGTGAGTGAGTGAGTGAGTGAGTGAGTGAGTGAGTGAGTGAGTGAGTGAGTGAGTGAGTGAGTGAGTGAGTGAGTGAGTGAGTGAGTGAGTGAGTGAGTGAGTGAGTGAGTGAGTGAGTGAGTGAGTGAGTGAGTGAGTGAGTGAGTGAGTGAGTGAGTGAGTGAGTGAGTGAGTGAGTGAGTGAGTGAGTGAGTGAGTGAGTGAGTGAGTGAGTGAGTGAGTGAGTGAGTGAGTGAGTGAGTGAGTGAGTGAGTGAGTGAGTGAGTGAGTGAGTGAGTGAGTGAGTGAGTGAGTGAGTGAGTGAGTGAGTGAGTGAGTGAGTGAGTGAGTGAGTGAGTGAGTGAGTGAGTGAGTGAGTGAGTGAGTGAGTGAGTGAGTGAGTGAGTGAGTGAGTGAGTGAGTGAGTGAGTGAGTGAGTGAGTGAGTGAGTGAGTGAGTGAGTGAGTGAGTGAGCGAACGAGCGAGCGAGCGGGCGAGTGGGCGAGTGGGGGAGTAGCTGAGTGGGTGGGTGGGTGAGTGAGTGAGCTATAAATGAACAGGATAAACGGATAACTAATATAATGCTATAAATAATAAGTAACAATATTGACAATGTACAGCAGACGGAGACAGGGACATCATTGAGTGTGCAATTATAATGGTACAATGCCAAATATGATTTCTTTATACATATATACAACAATAATGGTATATTCTAAACGAATAAATCCACCAATAAATATTGGTGTATGCAGTATTAAACAATTAATGATGTTCCTTTCTTCGTCAGCTGTACCTTGTCACTATTGTTACTTATTTGTTTGCAGTATTAATTTCATAAACTGCCTAAGTCTAACATTAGAAATTACAAAACCGTTGACAACATATTTAATACGGTGTCATATTTCGATAGCTTGTTAAACCATACACATGCCTTTAAAGAAGATAACAAACAGGTCATATCAGGTTTGTTTTGAATATCACGTGAGTAGAATCGTAATTCTGGGGAAATTGTAACAGAGCAGTGGAATGCATTAAACATGTCTGCAGATTAAAATAATTATTCACTGATATAAGAATGACATTGGACGTATGTATATATATATATATATATATATATATAAACGCAGGCACAAGCACACACATACGCGTACAAACACGTTCGCGCGCGTGTGTGTCTGTGCGTGTGCGTGTGAGAGTGCGTGCGTGCGTGCGTACGCGCGTGCGTGTATCGCTCACCAGTTAAAGAACAGGTTGAAGGACGTCTTACGTAAGTTCGGAGTCCTCACCAGGTCGAAGACGGAATATTTTCGATCTATTGTCGTTTGTTCAACGAATTTATCTTTTGTCAATGGATCGTTGGCCTGAAGACCAAAATATGTGAACTATTGCAATCACAATTAATTGACATATAATATAAAAATGCTTTAGCTGTGCTATTTTATATGTCTTCTCTTTGTGTACATTTGCGCAAACACAAACATTTTAGCTTCTGTCTTATTTCAAGACATCAACAACAACAGACCAGCGCAACAACGTACATCAACAACAACAACAACAACGACAGAGATAAAACGTATACATTTGACACTGGCGGCAGTCAGTGATTTTTAGAACGTAACTCGTGTAATACTGTTTCTATCGATGTCAATCCATTGACGTGCTCTCCTTATCGTAAAGCCTTATCGACAGTGTAGTGGTTAGCACATCCGCCTGGCATGCTAATGCTCTGAGTTCAAAACCCGGAGCGGGCAGGCACGGTATACTTGGTGTAAAAATACTTGCTCTCAACATTGGGAACTTGTGTATCCCTCTTGACTCGGAGATCACGTTAACGTCGGTCCGGTCTCAAATTTGGAACGTAAAATAACCACTGAGGTCGACAAGCACCTTGGCATTGACCACCCTCAGGGCCAGCATAGAAAGGTCGGTTTGTCGATAATGTTCTGAAAAGCCTCACTTCTAGGCTATATGTGGCGGAGATAGATCCTAGAAATTGGTGGTGCAGAAAAGTTTATAAACAAGTGGAATTACTGATTGATAAGTATTATTCTTGCCTTAATAAAGTAGCAGTAAACATATATTGAGTAGCAGTTGTGCTTAAAATTAGTTAGATAAAGTATTTTTAAACACTTTAGTCTAGTGAGTGATAACAGGGTAAGTTAGCCTACGATAAGTTTGTAAACAAGATTTAACAAACCTCATTATGTGGTAGAATATATAGGTGACAATGTAACAAACATAAAATTACTTACATAAGATAATACATGTGTAAGCCAGTGCCTGCTAGACATTTTGAATAGGTAGCTTTGTTGTTAAAATTAAGCATGTGCGATAACCGGGCGAACTAAGTATATGTAGCTAGTGTCCCACGTATTCGCTAGGGCGCGGTATAGCCTAAATAAATAAGGCAGTCTAGCGTAAAGTAATTGATTGTATTTAAATTAGGTCAATACTGGTAACGTTAGCATTTCTGATAGGATAGATAGTCAGCTGTGAATATAACCAAAAAGTGTAACAGAAATAAACAAGGCAATCTTACGTAAAGTGTAACATTTGTGCACAGTATATGGTCTTCTTAAAGACTACATAGACAGTGAATAGTGTAAACACAGTTGACTAAACTATTTTATATAGCTAATTTAATTATTATTATTAAATAAATTCTGATATGGCGCCTTTCAAGCGGCAAGTCAAGACAAAGAGACACTTGGTGTGCTACGACTGCCATAGTTGGGTGGAGTTTGCCCTATCCGGCTGTGGGAAGCCATGGGCAGAGACCAAGGAAGAGGGATTTACCTTTCAGTTCGTGGGGTGTTGGAAGGTGGAATGTCTGGAGAAGGAGGTAGCTAGGTTGGTAGATATTGTGAAGGGGATGGAGATGAGACGACAGTGAGAGAGTTGGGAATACTGTGAGACTGAAGGAGCAGAGTAGTGGCAAGAATACCGAGGAAAGGGGACTGAGGGGAGAGAAGGTGATCGGATGGGAAGAAATTGGAGGATCGACGGCAGGAAATGTGACAACGGTGAAGGTGACAGGGGAGAAAGTGACCGTAGAGAAAGAGGTAGGAGGGAAAAAGAAACGGGAGAGGAGAGATGGAAATGCTACGGGAGGAAAGATGAAGGGAAGAAATGAAGTGAGAGTAAATGTGACAGAAGAGAAGTTGGGATGGACGATGCTAGGAAGAAATGTGACAAGAGAAACAGCGTCAGGAAAGAATGGAACGGACAGGATTTTGACAAGAGAGGGTGTTTATGGGCGACTCTAATTTAAGAAAGACGGATAAAACACCAAGCGAAGGGGAGGACGTCGATGTTGGTTTGCCGGGGGCTAGTATAGAACAAGTGACTGAAAGGGTAGAGAAGGTATTGGGACATGGCAAGGGAGGGTCTATAATAGTACACGTAGAGACAGATAATGCTAACAGGGAGGGAACAATTGGGATAGTACAGAAGTACAGACAGTTAGTGGGGAAGTTAAAGAAGACACGAGTCGAACAGATTATTCTCTCGGGAATGTTGCCAGTAATGGGAGGAAGGGGGCCAACTTATAGAAACTGGAAGAGGATGGCGATCAATGAGCAGATGTGTAAAGAAGAGGGGGTGGCATTCGTAGATTTACGGGGATACTTTGTTGGGTGGGAAGATATGTACATGAGAGATGGCCTCCATCTAAGTGGTAAGGGGCAGCAGTTTTCTCAGAGAACTTGCCGCAATCTGTTGGCAGTGGAACAAGCTGCATATATTTAAACTAGATTTGCAGGGGGGATTCACAGAGAAGCCTGAAACTGGAGGCATACACAAAGACAGCAGCAATAAATCAGCAAAGAACAGCCTGGAAAACTGTTCTGAATCAGGATATAAATGCGTTTGTTTAAATGCAAGGTGTATAGTAAGCAAAAGAAGTTAATTAAACGTTATGGTAGAAGATATCATAATATATAAATAAATCACATAATAGGTATAACCGAATCATGGGCCAACACTGATATATCAGATGCCGAATTGGGACTAACAGGCTATATAATGTTCAGGAAATATAGAATAAGAAGAAGGGGAGGTGGAGTTATTTTATATATTAAAGAAACTATCCAGGCTTAAAATTTGAAAGAGAAGCAGATTGCGAAGAAGCTGTTTGGTGTGACATAGTTATAGGAAACTCAACGTTAACGGTGGGGTTAGTTTAAATCAAAGTCCAAACATAAGTGTAGAAGAGAATGAAAAATTACAAAACGCTATGAAGGATGTTAACAAACGGGACTGTATTATTATAGGAGATTTTAACCCTGGTCAAATACAATGGAAATCTCTACAGAGTACGGGGAGTGAGGACCACAAGTTTTTAGTTTTAGTACAAGACAGTTTCCTTTCCATTTGCTAGAGCCAACCAGGGGTGAGAATGCGTTAGACATAGTTTTGTCTTCATAGAATGAATTAGTTGACAACGTCAAATTATCTGAGCCACTGGGAAGTAGTGATCACAACCAGATACATTTTAGCATCAAAGTAAAATCAGAAAGAAATAATAAAAAGTTCAGGATAAATTTTCACAAAGGAAGGTATAAGGTAATGAGGAAATATTTTGCAAAGATAGACTGCAACAACACACTGAAGAATAAGTCAGCAACAGAATGCTGCAATATATTAAAGAGTGAAATAGAGTGCATCGTCGATAAATGTGTTCCCTTGAACAAGGGAAGCGGTCCAGAATGAAATACTCAGGATAAGGTCGGTCTTCTAGACGATAGTGCTGGAAATATAATATCAGAGGGATTCTTAATGGCAGAAGACCTGAATGAGTATTTTAGTTCAGGTTTACCAGGGAAGATATTAGTTCACTGCCGGTACCAGAGGCTAAGTTCAAAGGGGCAGAATCAGACTATTTAGGACAGTTAATTGTAACCCCGGAAATTGTAGCTAAGAAAATTAGGGATATGAAGGATAATAAATCACCGGGAGTGGATGTAGGCCATGGGCCAGATATGCCCTTCGTGCACCCCTCCACAACTCTACCAACCCAAGTTTTTTGGGGGTCCCTTGAAGATGATTTCAAGTGGTAACAGTGAAAAAGTTGGGTCTCACTACCCATTTCCAACCTATCTCGGATGGTACCCTGAAATATCGTATTTGTCGTCAAGGTCGCGTGGTATTTAATCACCCACACCACAATCGTCAATGTATAGTCATATGTGTCTCTATATATGCTTATGATATGTCGAATTGAAGGTTTTCATCTGCTTATCATTATAATAGCATTCAATATATATTTACTATTGTGGCGTTCGCCCTAATTAGCATAGAATAACTACACCCCATTCTCATTCGTGATCGCATAGATGACATCATTATTTTTGTCAAATGTATAAATTTCCCTTGATCCCTTTAAGATCAAAGTAATAATGAATAACACTCTGCAGCATCATATCTTTCATTTGATACCAGAATTGTCTTTCTGTCATTACAAACGGATTAGATATGATGCTTCAAAATAACCGTAGTTCGCGGATCAAGAGGCGTAACGCAAAGATAACCATGGATATGGATGGCATACATGTCAAAACTGTGTAAATTATGTGTATGTTTTCAAGTATACAGTTACACCAAATTAATTTCAGACGCATAAAACAAAGCACTAAATATTTCATATAATGTACATGTATATCAGTTTAATATGGTATCCAAAATTCGTGAATTACGATGTGACAAATGTCAACAGTACAAACAAATCGAAAGCCAGTATCTCACAATTAAGATAATTCAGTTTAAAGAGAATTACGTACGTGTGACATTCATTTAGATGGTAGACATTGATAAAACAAAATGTAGTTATTCACATCTTAATTGTCAATCGATGACATACAATATCTAGGTTGTTGTACGGACACTTGCCAAACATTGATAGCTACATAACCAATTACATTAGTCACATTTTGATGCTCAGTCATAATCACTCTCACTGTCAGCATAGTTCCATCCCATCAAACATGTCCATGTCAGACTTGTCATCATTATCAGTGTGGTTGGGGTCTACCTGAGCTATATCAGCCAATTCACGTGGCAGCACATCTCCATCATACCAGAGTGGCTCAATGCTTCCATCACTGATGTTCCAGCCATGGTTTCTGCTCACCTTGGGGACGTCCGGCTCAAGTATATGTGCTCTCTTCCATATGCCAACTTGATAGTTGACTCTTCTGACATGCTGGGTGAGACTGGGCTTGCATGGTGGTAGATTGGCCATGTCAATATTACCTGAAGGAATAACACGGTTAACCTTGGCACATAGCTCAATGATACGAATTAGCCTGAAGTCATCAACTTTTGACACTTTTGATGCTCTACCATACACAACACAAGTGAAGCTGTCCAGCTCATCAATCCTTTCTTCAGGTAGGTCCCATGTATCTCCCAGCTTCTTGAGTACATGAATGTATTTAGGAATCTTCAGTAGAGTTTTCACTGATTTGGGTTTGCCAATCCCTCGGAAAGCATTAGTGTTGTCATATCCAATGAAATCATGCAGAAACATCAGAGCCGTTCATTTGACTTGGCCGAGATCAACTGCTAGTTTGCTGACATCAATCAATCTTTGCTTATGTCCTACACTAGTGTCAAACAAGACGGTGATGTCTCCAATTGATGCAGCATAGTGCAGGAGAACGAAGAAGATGTCTGAATCTGGGCTCTTCACACGAACGAATCGGTGATTCATATTCCTCGCGTAATTAACATAGAGGATATATTTAGTTCGTTTCCCCCTGTGATGACAGAAGGGGCAGTTCATGGGTTACTGTCGTCCGGCCGTCATTGGAAGTCAGCAGAGTGGCATTCTCCTCACATATGAAGATCACATGTCTTCCTAGTAATTTTGATACATATCCATCACTCTGCCACATCTTCAGAAGCAGTTTGATGAACTGACACTTGTTTTCACCATTGGACAAGAATGATTTCCTCTTGGTTGCCTCTCCTTTCAGAAACAACTTCTCTCCAGTGTGGCCGACTCCTTTAGGTTCAGCGACCTCTCCTTTTTTCTTGTTTGTGATTGTATCTCAGGGCAGTCACCAGATTCTGCAGAATGATCATAACTGCCAACTTCCTGTAACACGCTGCCATGAGCTGTGTGAACTGATTCTATCCTTTCCCTGTGAGATCATTCAGAAGCTGCTCGAAATTATCAAATTCTGAATGGAATACCGTTGGTCCTGGTGGTGACCTGACAATCTGGTTGGAGAGAAGAGTGGACGACTGCATAACAGCTTGAGCTCCAATGAAAAGGAGTAGCTTTCAGAGTGTCCCATTCTATTCAGAAAAGTTACGAGTTTTTCACTCCTGAACATATAACGCATGTACATGCTCATGAAGATGTGTTTGGCAGCTTCCACGATCCATTGGTTGTTGCCCGGCAGATGTCCTAACCAATTGACAGAACAAGTCTCTGTGTGCGGGATGATGTGGGAGCTGCCATCCCAGTTATGACATAACAGAGTGTGTCTGGTACGATAGTGTCAATTCTGTCAAAATCACGGGGAGTTGGTGGCCATTTAAGATCAGGTGCTTCAGCAAACACATCCGGGATTGTCTGTCGAAGATCTGTACCAGATAACACCAGTTGATCACAACTGGAAGGCATGTTTCACGGCTGTGTTGATGTTAATCTGTGACTCATAGACTATGCTTGACTGGAACTTCCCCATACTGTAGAAGGACAGTTGGCCTTTGAAGGGTTCATGGCTTTCAAGTTTGAGTTTTAATTTCTCACTCAGATAGTCAGGATTACTGTGCTCTGTATTCTCTATGCTGGATATGTACACTTGTTACAGGTCAGCCAATTTTACCATCTTCCGATCATGCAGGACATCCTTCTCCACCATGCAACAAACTATGTCAAATGCCTTTTCATGGGCTTCCATTAAGTTGAGCTGGTTAACATGTGCCTCTTCACCTGTACTTCGCCATTTCTCTGGTTTTTGCATATAGTTCATGCGTGCGGCAATTCTTGTGGAACTTGGCTTCATAAGCAAACAGATCAAAACCTCGTATTCTTGTGAGGAGCTTCTCATCTTGTTTTATTTCTGCCATCGTCGCCACAGTCTTCCATCCATCAAATTCAAACTGACTCATGCCTTGACTGGTCCGTGCGCCTTTCACTTTTACCTTCTTAACACTCTCTGATCCACAGAAAATACAGTCCGACTTGAAGATGATTTTATCGCCTTCTGTGCTGCGGGCCGTAGAAATTCCACAGAACGTCGGGGTGTGGAGGCATCAGATGGTTGTGATGAGGTGAACTTCAGCCTGTCCATATACATGGTGAGACGTTTGTAGCATTCTCAATGGAAGCCATGCTATTCCATCACTATGTTGGGGTGAGCTTGGATGTCATGTCCTCCATCTTGTGTGTCAAAGTTGGATGTTCTGAAAGTCTCTACTCTTTGATCTCCTGCAATTTTTGCCAACTTCTTCTCTGCATCCCGCATGCCAGACGTGAGTTGAAGTTCTCCATATTTAAAACCCTTTACATGAACTATACAAGTATGTTCGACAGTTGATCACTTGTTCGTTTTCGTTTTAATGGTAAATACATACAAAGGTAGGTATGTAATATCAGCAGGTCAAATTGGGGTAAGTAACAAAGCTTATAATTTATCGTTATCCAACTTAAATACAATTTTAACTTATCGATATCTGTGAAGTTGACCTGAGGTATTCGTAAAAGCTGCAATTCAGACTTAAATAATATAATATGAAACTTAAATAATATAATATGGGATACAACCTTGCGATCCCAACGTACCATGGTGAAACATGTAAGAAAACTAGTATTCCAGCTGCAATAGTACCTAGATACTGCAGAAAGAACGTAAATTACTTATAAAACAACAATATTATAGTCACTTCTTCATTACATTTTAAATAATCCATTGCTGGTGAAGTACAGTGTGTAATCATTAAAAATGACCTGCGTTACGCCTCTTGATCCGCGACGCTATGGTTATCTTTGAAGCATCATATCTAATCCATTTGTAATGACAGAAAAACAATTCCGGTATCAAATTAAAGATAAGCTGCATCTGTGTTATGCATTATAATTTTGATCTTAAAGAGGCCATTGTATCAAGGGAAATTTATATATTTGATAACAATAAATATGTCATCAATGCGGTCACGAGTGAGAATAGGGTGTAGTTATGCTATGCTAATTAGGGCACATGCCATAATAATAAATATCTACTAGATGCTATTATGATGACCAGCAGATGAAAACCTTCAATTCGACATATCATAAGTACATATTGAGACACATATGACTATACAATGACGATTGTGGTGTGGGTGATTAAATACCACTTGACCTTGACGACAAATACGATATTTCAGGGTACCATCCAAGATAGGTTGGAAATGGGTAGTGAGACCCAACTGTTTCACTGTTACCACTTGAAATCATCTTCAAGGGACACCAAAGCTTAAAAACATGGGTTGGTAGAATTGTGGGAGGTGCACGAGGGGCATATATGGCCCATGGCCTAATAGGATTCCGTCCAAACTACTACTGGAAATTGCAGAACAAATTAGCATACCACTTGCAACAGTTTTCAACTTGTCATTAGTAGAGGGAGTGTTTCCTTTAGAATGGAAAGAAGCAAACATTATACCGTTATTTAAGAAAGGTTCCAGAAACAAGTCAGAGAACTACAGACCAGTGAGTTTAACGTCAGTGATTTGCAAATTATTAGAAAGACTAATTAAAGATCACATGGTGGATTTTTGTATTAAACATAACTTGTTAAACCCATCTCAATATGGGTTTCTAAAAGCGAGGTCATGCTTAACAAATATGTTATGTTTTTTTGGAAGATATCACTAAGTGGATAGAGAGGGATCACCAGTAGATATCATATACTTAGATTTTCAAAAAGCTTCCGACAAAGTGCCACATCAAAGATGACTGCTTAAGCTAAAAGCCCATGGCATAGGAAATGGTTTAACTAACTGGATAAAAAAAATGGCTAATTGACAGAAGACAACGGTTATTAGTTGACGGCGAGGCTTCAAACTGGAAATGAGTTTTGAGTGGGGTACCACAGGGATCAGTATTCCATATTATTCTTAATATATATCAACGATTTGGACGATGATATAGCAGAGCAAGGTGTTGAAATTTGCGGATGATACCGAATTGTTTAGTTTAGAAGGATTAAACGTGATGAAGATAGAGAGCATTTACAAGATGATCTTGACAGATTGATAAAATGGTCTGAAAAATGGCAAATGTTTAATTTTGAGAAAAGTAAATGCCTCCACACAGGATATGGGAACGAAGATTTACAATATGCAATGGGAGGTTCTGTACTAAGTATCACTATAAAAGAAAATGACTTAAATGGTTAACCATTAGTGCTGATTTGAAGGTTTCAAAGCAGTGCGGTATTGCCGCTTCAAAGGGAAATCAAATCCTTGATTAATTAAGCGAAACATAGCGTATAAGGAAAAAGAGCTAATAATACCACTGTATAAAACAATAGTTAGGCCTCATTTTGAATATTGTATTGAAGCGTGGAGGCCATGTCGCAGGTAGGACATAGATATGCTAGAAAGAGTGCAGAGTAGCGCAACTAAAATTATACTAAAAGTGAGGGATCTTAGTTATGAAATACGCCTAAAAATGTGGTTTAACAACACTAGAGACCAGGAGATTGAGAGGAGATCAGATAGAAGTGATTATAATATTGAATGGTTATGAAAATATTGATAGAAATATTTTGTCTCAGTTAAGAAAGATAGAAGAACCAGAGGACAAGAAGTTACATTAGTAACGGAGCAGATTACATATAAGAAAGTTCTCAATCTCACAAAGGACTGTAAATGAATGGAACATATTATCTCCTGATTGTGTTGGTGCTAGTAGCGTGAATGTGTTTAAAAATAAAATCAACACATATATTAAATGGGCGAGATGTACGTAGATAAAAAAAGACTCTCGATAAGCCAAAAGGCTTCCTTGTCCACCTACCATCTACAGTTAATTTTCTGGATGGCAATCTTGTTAAATCTTGTTAAAAGGCTGCTTAGTTGAATTAGACCCCATAAGACCATAACATTGTAACCACAATATATCCAGACTAGTCAGATATTAGAACGTTGCCGAGCGCTGGAAACAACTAGAACAAGAGCCTCTGGCTGCCATACCTTTACGAGGTAGTCGATCTCGTTTTCCAGAAGGTCGTCCACATAGTCAGAGTTATTCATCCGGGCCATCCTCCTCAGTTCGTGTCTCGCCTGCACCAATCTTCCTTGAGTGATCAGCCATCGCGGAGACTCACCGATGAAGCTGAAAGACATGTAATGTCATTAATGGGAGATCTTTATACGTCATCAGAGAGTAAATGTAAATGTTTATTGACTTCTATAGCACTATGTTTATACAATTATTGTCTATGGTGCTGTAAAGTAAATGGCATAGTAGAAAGTGAAAATTGTAGAAACATCCGACATAATTATATAAAAAGGTATAACTATTTAAATGAGTAAAATTAATTAGTTAAGAAGAAACATCTGACATAGATCAAATTATGATACAAAATATTAAAACAATTTAAATTAGTAAAATAAAAAACTTGTCTTGCTTGTCTGCTATGCTAAAATAGAGAGTCTTCAGTTTGCTCTTAAACACATTGTCATTGTTACGACTGCGCACATCGTTTGGTAGGAAGTTACATAATTTCTGTGCAGCAACTTTAAAAGCTCGATCTCCTAGAGTTTTCCTCTTTGTTCTTGGCATGGTAAGTGTTAGATCATCCTGACGATAGAGTATCTGTCCTTCGCTAGCCATGCATAATCCGCATTGCTAAATCCTCCACTAAGTGTGTAGCAATGTTAGCATGTTTAAGACAAACCTGACAAGTGTCTAGTAACAACACACAAATGAAAATTACCCACAAGCCATTTGTTTTGTTGTCCACTTGCCATATAGACCTTGTTTCTGTTGGGTAACAATATTATTCAATCTTGATTAATAAAACATTTACGTTTGTAGAATTGTTATAAAATTATGAAACTAAATTGGAATAAATTCACAAAATTGACTGTGCCATTAATCAAAGTTATGACACACTTCCAACTATACGTTTTTCACTCTACATATCGCTAGGCAGAAATAAGCTAGTGGTAGTAAACTCCTTCTTTCAGAAGAAGGACTCAAGATCACATACAGAAGTGGAAACAATAGAACACAGATAGATCTGTTGATTGTTTGAAGCAGCCAGTTGGACAATGTTGGGGACTGCAAAGTTCTGGCAGGAGAGCACATAACGAGCCAACATAAACCATTGGTTTATGAGATGTGGATAGGAAGAGGCAAACAGAGAATGGACCAAAGACAGATAGTCAAATGGTGGAAACGTGAAGGAGAGGTGATGGCCCAATACAAAACCGAGGAAGTTCAGGCTACTCCAAGAACAACGGGAGGATGTGGAATCAGAGTGGAAAGCACTGAAGGAAGGCTTTGTTAGAACAGCTGAGGAGATATGTGGCCGAACATCAGGAAAGCCTACACAAAGCCGAAAGAAGAAAGAACAACAATCATGAGAAGTTGAACAAGAAATACGAAAAAAAGGAGGCAGTGAAAGTGTGTGGAAGAAGCCAGTGATGAAGAAAAGACAAGGCTGAAAGATATGTACCGGGAGAAGAAGAAATCAGCAAATATGCTAAAGCAAGAGATGAATAACAGTAGGAATTATGTGATAGGATTGACGAAGATGGAGGAAAAAATTTATCTTCATACTTGCCAGTGACAGAGACAGAGACAGCAATGATACTATTCGAACATCATCAATGAAGAGAAGCGACGGGACACTGGTCACGGGAGCAAAAGAAGTGTTGGGTGTTTGGGAGGAATATTTCAAGAAACTACTAAATCCGGAGGAAGAATGTGAGATAGAGATACCTCATACTGTAAGGAGAGAGCTGGAGGTGAGGACAATAACAAAAGAAGAGGTGGAGAAAGCAGTAAAGAAGATGAAAACCGGAAAGGCTGTTGGAGTGGATGAACTCTCAGTGGAATTGGTGAAAGGAAACATACTAGTTGGAATCAAGTGGCTGACGAGCAGAAGATATACCAGCAGAGTGGTGAAGAGGTGTGATTATGCCGATATCGAAGGGGAAAGGCGACATCCTTGACCCAGGGAGATACAGAGGCATCACATTACTAAGCCAAGTCCTGAAATTGTTGGAAAGGATACTGGATGCTAAGGTGAGGCTTATAGTGGAGAGCAAAATAATCGGAGAGAATCAGCTGGGATTTAGGAAAGGGAGAGGAACAGCTGATGGATTGCATGCTATCAGACAGATTATCGAGAAGAAGAGAGAATTTAAAAAGGATGTAGCATTCGGTTTTGTCGATCTGGAAAATGGCATTTGACACCGTGCCGAGAGAAAACACATTTGCAGTCATGAGATGGGTGGAGGTTGGAGAAGCAGAAGCCAGAATGGTGGAGGAAATGTACAAGGAGACAACAGCGGTAGTGAGAGTCGAAGGAGAAACATCGGAACAATTTGGAGTTGAAGTAGGACTCAGACAAGGAAGTGCCTTGAGTCCCCTGTTTTTCATCACATTGATGAACCTGATCAGTGGAAAGATATCGGAGCAGGAAGAACTTAAGAAGATACAGTATGCATATAACCAAGCAGCGGTGGCTGATAACAAAGAGGAACTACAGATAGCATTGCAAGAGTAATACCTTCAGAAAACACGGCCTCCAAATGAATCTGGAGAAGACTGAAGTAATGTGGATAGGTGAACAAGAGGTAGATCTCCACGTAGTTGTTGACGGAAAGACCGTTAAACAAGTGAACAGCTTTGTATACCTGGGCGGTACAGTGTGGGACAGAAAACTGAAGAAACAACTGAAAGGAAAAGTGTTGGAAGCCTGCGTTGTACCAACCTGTGTACTTGGGTTGGGAACTCTGGCACTGACAGAGACAGGAGGAGAAACTACATGTAGCAGAAAACAACTGGGTCAGAAGAATGTGTAGAGTAACGCGAGAGGAAAGAAGGAAGATGAAGGAATTGAGAGAGGAGATTGTAATGACAAAAACACCTAAAGAGGAAAGTAGCCGGAAACAGAATGACATGGGCGGGTCATGTACAAAGAATGGGTGAAGACAGACTGCCGAAAAGAGCGTGGAAAGTAGAACAGGGTGAAGGACAACGGAGAGGAAGACCAAGGCTGAGATGGAACGACAGCATAAAACGAGACCTGGCGAGGGTTTGCGTGAACAGCCATGAATGGATGGCCAATGCGGACAAGAGATAGAGGTGGAAAGAACTGATAAGAAAAATAGAAGAAGCTACCAAGTGACGTAGACCCCACCCCGCAAGGGGAAGAAGAAGATATCATTTGTTATGTCAATTATACGTATATGTAAATACATATGGAAAGGCATCTATTTGTGAATACGCTACGTATACATTTAGACACTGTTTCAAAGCAGATATACTTAGGTTTTATAGGCCATATAACATAGATTTCAGAGAACAGCTCAACTTAGTAACAGTACGTAGTTTTAATTGGCAGTTAGGAATGAACCAACACACCCGCTGATGAAAAATCACTCAGGCAACCAAACACATTGCGCGTAATGGGCAATTTCTCGCAGCGTAGAACTTATATTTTAACTACAGCTGTGTATGAGATAAGTTAGATAGGTTAAGTTCTGCGGTACGTTCGGAGATTGATCTGAAAATTTGTATTAGAGCGTTGCGAAAGAAGCTGAATGGATGGGAACGATCATTTACCAATAGAAAGGCAGAAACACAGCGGGGATTATGGATATGACGAACTGCAGCCAGACGTAGTTGCGAATGAAGAACGCCATCGCAGCCAGGCACATGTACCCCAAGGCGAAATACCCTTGGTACATGATGCCCGCCTTCACCCGGTATTCTTTCCCTATTATCTCCAACGCTGAAACACATGTCACAGAGTGCTTTGCAATGTTAATTATTAATAATATCAAAGCACGTTGGTACAAACAAACTGCACACAGACTGCACACATCACATACACTTACGCACTCATATGTAAACACAAATATATACACGTGTATGTATATATATATAAACGCACACATACATATATACGCGCGGTTGTGTGCGTGCGTACGTGCCCGCGCATGTTCGTGTATGTGTGTGTGTTGAGTGTGTGTGTGTGCGTGTGTGTGCGCGTGTGTTTGTGTGTGTTATTAAATTATCAGAATAAATCACCATATATAATTTATGTCATTACGTCGTGTAAAGGTATCTGATCCAATCAGAATGTTAAATTCCAGGAAGACAAAGTGGTTTTCGCATATGTTCGAAGATAGTAACGCACATTGATGCAATTGTAGAATCATACACGGAGAGCATGGCGGGTAATGTCATCATGACAACCGCGTCACGTCAACAGAATCCAGTGAGTGCCGGCTGTCGCTTGGGAGGAGCCATTTTGAATCGCTCAAAAGTCCTAAACCACGTATTGATGCAGATGCGTGGGGATATGAAACAAGGCGAAATACCACACGGCTTCCTGGATTAAATGGGTGGATTTTTACGATGCGTACACAACACAAAGGCGACAGTGTAGTATCCCGCGCACGCGGCGCCTGACACTGTCCGGAGGATCACGTGACTCCAGTACTCCGGCATGAAGGCAGCAAGGCACCCACTGATGACGAGAGCCAACATCCCAATGCACCAGCTCAACCTGCGTCCGATCCTGAAACCAGTGACACGTTCGACGGCGTGCTGGCAACGTTACGCATTCACGGGGTGGTTAAATAACATCAGCCGCAATGGTTATGTCGGCAGAAACTGCACATTGGGCTTTACTATCAATGATGGCGTTTATTTTCATTATCACTATTGTTATAACCACTACCATCTCTACACATACGATGGCGTTGGGGCTGGTGCGGCTATGGCGTCTGCAGTTGCTAATAATAATAATAATAAATATTATTATTATATTAATAATAATAATGATTATGAATTTGTGGACAGTTCTATTCATTATCTACGCATCAAATAATATAATGTATATACAATGTGTATATATATATATATATACATATGTATGTTTGTATATATATATATATATATATATATATAAATATATATATATATATTTAAACATACACACACAAACACACACATATATATGTATACATATGAAGTGCGCGTATATGTATATGTATATATATGTATATATATGTATATATATGTATATATATATATATATATATATCTGTTACTCTCACCAGTCAGACAAAGCACCAAAAATCATGGCCCCCAGGAGGAACCCCATCATGAAGAATGACTGTGCCATGATAGGCTTCCAGGCGTCCGAACAAACCAGGTCCCACTGTAAAGATGAAGCAGATGACTTAGCTCAGAAAACGGATAACAACAAATTACTCTTGCAAATTTGAGATAGTAAACGCACACGTTAGAACATGACGGGAACACGTGATATCATATCGTATGACCTCATGTTATACCTCGGTTGTGATTGTCGTCTCGTACACGCTGCTGTCGAAGTCCCAATCCCTGCATGCAGTCATTGACCCGAAAGAACCGTTATTCAGACGGCCTGACACTTCGGAAACAGTGCACTGGTCGTCTATCCGGTCTCTGCTGCCATCTGGTGGTGTTGCTCCACGATGCCCCTGGCGACTGAAGTTCGCAATCTGTGGAGAAAGCGCCGCCTTGACATCTACACCGTTACGACGTTGTGGTTGGTTGAAAATGGATATATATGTGTTGTTGGATTTAATGCATTTTACTCAATGTATATTGTCACTGTGTGGTTTGGTACATATCCAAGAGACGCTTTGCCTTTTGGACTTTCAGGGGTTCACTTGCGATCCCGGGAAAGAACGTGAACGCATACGTGCGGAAACAATATGAATATGAACATTTTATGCTGTTACCTAGATAGTTTGTTGGTGGCAGTCCCGTCTTCATATTCCGTCTAGGGTGCCTTGGTTGATCGTATTAGAGACGATGTTGTGACAGGTGACGTGGCCAAGCCAGGAAAGGTTGGAACATTCTACCGTTGACAATAGCCGATCGTGTTTCGTGTATTAGAAATGTATTATCCCCATCTATTTCACAACAACATTTTATTCCTAATACCAAGCTTCACATCGGCAAACGTGCTTTTTCTGTAGCTGCACTTAAATTCTGGAATCAACTTTAAACTTTAAAATCGTCTGAAACTATAGCTAACTTTCGTAAAAAAATCAATACTTATTTATTTGAAATCGCTTTCTCACCCTAGCCTTCGGCGGTCCCTTGCTCTAATGATGACTCTTGTTCGTCGGTGTTAAGGATTTTGCCTAATGAATTTTGTATCTTGCGCCTATGAGCTCAGATTCCCTAGGATGTAGGCGCTATAGAAGTGTATTATTGTTATTGTTATTATTAAACGAAGTATGCGAACTTACGTCGGAGCCAACTTGTGGATCGGTACACCAGTGGTTCGGCGTGGCGGCCAGAAAGACGTTGACCAGCGTATGCATGCCGACCGGTAGGGAAGCAATGCCGAGCATTACATAGTGGGAGACCTGGTAGCGCTTGAACGCCCCCACGCGTTCCAGTACTTTGTCGAAGTCGATTATCATGACTGCCGCTCTTGTTCCGGTTCGGCGCAATGATATCCTGACCGTACGTCTGGTGTGTCAGCGTGTCTGTGACACGACGCTGTGATCACTAAACGCTTTAGGTCGCCTGTAACACAAACATCATCACCTGTTTAGTGACGCTTAGTCCATCGGTGACAATAAAAAATCACTTCATGCCATATGGACCAAAATGCTGTACGGTAACCTTGACATTCCATTAATACTTAAATATCTTTATAATATACGGAAATGTAATGACTTGAATTTTCACCAAACACTATGTTTTGTCTTTAGTCATTGTGGCTTTATTATACATTATTTCAATTAGCAAAATGCCATGGTAGATGACAGTCGCGATAGTAATATATTTACAAAAATAGTTATTACAAAACACACAGCATCGTTATATAAACACAATAACGCGCTCGCAAATACTGGCTGTTTGTTCAAAAGGACGAAGGTCGGAAAGAATGTTCACGTCCATCGATAGGCCCTAGTTATGACAGTGTAGAATTATCACATAATATTCGTATTTGCCATTGACATAAGGGTAAACATAAGCATTATTAGAGTATACTTCATGTTGCCAAGTCTAAGAGGCAGGGCCCGTTTTCCCGACGTTTTTGCTGCGCGCGCGTGGATCATGCTATTGTTAGGTTACCGTTTGCGTTTTACGCGTTTGAACATAAGCAATAAACATTAGAGAAAACAATTAAAATTTATAATTATTATTCTTAATAATGCGCATTATCGTGAATCTCAATAGGATGGCATTATACCAGCGGTTCTTAAAGCGAATCTTTGTAAGCTAATATACATTCGAGATATTCTGATTTCCCATAAGTACTTTCTCTGCTACTTATGTCTTGCACGTTGCATAATTTGGGTGTTATCTGCGCAAAAAGCCAATAAATAATTGTGTTTACGCGAATCATTTTGAGCTTTCTGTCACGTGGATGATTAATTATGCAGCCCGAGTATAATGAATATTCATGCACGCGCAGTGAACACGCAAAGACTGTTGACGTCATACACACAATCAATATGTCAGATTCCGAGGTGAGTTGATTCAAGCAATGGAATTGTAAATAAGCAATTTGTAGACATATGTATATTGACAGATATTATTATAAGTGTAGGAAGCATATGCATTGTTTATTTATCCTGCTTCCATCTGCAGTCGGTGTCAACTTGACGTCTGCAGTCGGTGTCAGCTGGGTCAGGCTGGGACAGGGTCTGCACAAATTTTGAACACCAGCAGATCTGCACTCTAGTATACATAAGTTTTTATCCATGAATGTATTTGTAAAATCTAATAATAGATCAGATCAAGTTGCGCTGCTTCATGTGAATAGAACATTTGATATTAATTGTACTCGCTAAAATCATACAAATTAAATTAAGTTTTGACATATTACTTTACCGTTACTTTTCGCGAGAATGGCTCATATGTATAATTATCTACAACATTAGTTAGCAAGATTAAAGGAAAACATATAGTGCACTCTGGATAAGATAGAACCTCCAGGGACCCACGGCAATACTGATAAGTGAAATTTTTTATAACTAGAAAGTTATCATTACCATTAATTGGACAATGGGTCACCTGGCGTAAGATGGTGCCTGACTTTGTTCTGCCCCATTCTGTTCTGTGCGACCTCTACTTGGAAGTTGTACATCACTTCCCGTTTCAAATGGATGTGTGCATCTGATAGCTTTGTGTATCAAAATGCATAACAGGATTATTAATTGGACAATGTGTTAACTGACACAGTAGTGAAGAAGATGTCTGACTTTGTTCTGCCACATTGTATGTGATGTGGCACTTTGTCGAATGTTTTCTGAAAATCTAAGTAGATGATATCTACTGGTGATACCTCGTCTACCCACTTAGTGATATCTTCAAAAAAACATAACATATTTGTTAAGCATGACCACGCTTTTAGAAACCCATGTTGAGATGGGTTTAATAAGTTATTTTTAACAAGAAAAATCAACCATGTGATCTTAAATTAGTCTTTCTAATAATTTGCAAATCACTGATGTTAAACTCACTGGTCTGTAGTTCTCTGACTTGTTTCTGGAACTTTTTTTAAATAACGGTATGTTTGCTTCTTTCCATTCTAAAGGAACCACTCCCTCTTCTAATGACAAGTTGAAAACGGTTGCAAGTGGTATGCTAATTTGTTATATAATTTCCAATAGTAGTTTGGGCTGAATCCCATAAATTAATGAATAGAATTATAATATTTATTAAACGTGCTTCCTGAACACGGAGGTAAGAATTGCTAAGACATTGCTGTTAATGTGTTGTTTTTAGTCAAATGAGTGCAATCTTTGCAACTCAAAAGCAAACATTGTGAATGAAGTCAGGAAGTTCGTACGATATAAAAAAAATTGAAAGATTTTACACAAATTTACGTCATAGGCCTTAGCCCCTTACAGGTGATGATAACTTGGCAAACAGTCCGATAGATGCCTGTCCATGCTGGTTGGAGCTTGTTTTGTCTGTGAAAGTGTACTTTGAAGGCTTCGATATGGAGTAATCGAAAACAGCAACGAATTTCGTTCAAAGTGCACAATAATGTATTTTCGGCGGCATCAAAAAAACTTGCCGGTACCAGACGCCAGCAAAACGATCAATTAATGACATGTGTCGTGAGAATTCGAAATGTTGTGTGTTTATTATTAAGTAGAAATTGGATTTAAATTATTCGTCTCGCATGCATTTGGCACGGACAAGAGGGACAATACAGGAAAGTTCGGACAGTCACTGAACACTGAAAACTCTTGGCGACCCCCTAAAACTGGATTGGCGACCCAAACCCAATTTCATGTCGCGACACAGGGGGTAAGAACCGCTGCATTATACTTTGGCAAATTCCTGCAGTTTTCCTAAATGCGCAAATATTAATGTCGTTAATATTACATGCCTTTACAGCGTCCTTTGATAAACGGTTCCACTTTGGCCACACACATTGCAACTGTACATAGCGTCCTTCTTCCAGCATTACCTACGACGCTTGCGGGTGTCCCCTGGTTTGTTTGTAGGTTTACTGTAAATAAACAAAACCAATAGCCAGTTGCGTTTGCACGTGGACTGTATCAGCTCTGCTCCAGTTGCATGCCAGCGTCCGAAATAATAATATTATACAGAATATCCGTGTGATTGGAACTAGGCCCGATAGGTTATGATTTGCGAACCGTTCTGGTTAACATAGTCCTTCTTTGAGTAGATTTACGGGGACCAGACAGTCGCTACATATTGCATCAGCTGTTGTACAACCATCTGTTAGCACATCTTTGTTTATGGCGTGTTCCGTTCCCCTCGTTTTGTTGTTCCATCAAAGGCTGGTACAGTGACCCCAAGATAGGCTCGTGGTTGCACCGACCGGCACCGCGAAACTGATACCGGTTAATTCATTAGTGAAATTCCCCCGATTGAAACAACGACCATCGATCGTTATGACATGATTACTGTAATAAAAATCAAGTTCCGTGTCGATCGTGTCGGTAAAATTTTAATAATTGATTTTTCTGAACAACAACTACTTTGTTAAAACATTGAATCGATGTGTCACGAAATTATGTTCCGTCACCCAAAACCAGACAAGGGTGGTCATTATTAGCAAGAAGTTCGTTGAATGAGTTGTCTTGAATAAAGGAACCTTTCGAAAGTGCTGAACATCAAGCGGCCTTTAGCTTAAACTTGCCGGCGTCGGCGATATTGCTGACAGCATGTTTACAATCTGAATGTTTCTTTTACAATTTGAACATTTCCAAACCATTTGGCGAGCAGCATATCTTCAGTATACCTTTTCTAGAATTGAGAACATTATATATTAACAACATTTAAAGATGTTACAGTTTTCTTAATTTATCTTGAAACAAATGTTGAAATTGTTTTACATACTATAGACCTTTTATTATTATTATTGGTAGTAGTAGCAGTAGCAGCAGCAGCAGCAGCAGCAGTAATAGTAGTAGTAGTAGTGTTAGTAGTAGTAGTAGTAGTAGGATTAGTAGTAGTAGTAATAGTAGTAGTAGCAGTAGTAGTAGCAATAGCATTAGTAGTAGTATTGCTAGTAGTATTGCTATTGCTTTAACTACTTGATGTTTATATTTATCTACTTTTCTTTTTGCAGAGTAATTAATTTGTTTTAATTTGTTATGTTAATATTTATCTTAAGTCAACAATTTATTTTGATTATGTGACTTGTTTATGTATATAACTTGTTTTATCTACTAATGTTAAGACGGCTCTAATATCTTAAGTTATTTAGTTTTTTTTTTTTTTTTTTCATCGCTGCGAATGTAAATGTTATGCAATATGGCGCTTTCTGAATTTATTATCATTATAATTATATTAAAAACATAGCTTCTGTTTAAGGCCACACATCCCAGGTGAAATGGTGTTTTTTGACAACAAATATTTAAAATGGTTTTCTGCCAGATTATTAAACCTTTGTATGCATACTATCAATACATTTCACTTCCATGACAATTACATACCTCTAAGTGAGTTTTAGTCATGGTTAAAGCATGTCGATATCATGTAATCAAATCCATTATGCAATCTTTGACTGCTATTTTTTCAAACAAAAATGGTCATAAAATTTATGCATTTGGAGACGGGATATCTCTGGGAATAATTATGTTATATAAATAATGTTTTCAGTGTTGCATTCAGCATACTCTACTGTGTGCAATGATCAAACCCTTTTTAAAATCATGAATAGTTTGAAAGATATAGCCAAATTTGTTGCCAAAAAAACAAAATTGTGTTTCGTATTTTACCAAACAAACAATAGAATGTACAGAGAACATGGATTTGCAAGAATTATAACCATATATGGGTTCAATAAAAAATGGCGTGAGCCTCGAGCGTCAAGCTTTCAGGGATTAATCTACGGCCCCAGAGGTTGGACGTAACACCTCTGTTTTTCAAAATACCCTATATTTGTCAAGATTCTCACCTTGTATAGGGTAAATCATTTGTTTCCATATTTGCCAATATTTGCTCAAAATGGTGGCCATTTTGTTTGTTACCAAGAAAACGATGGGTCTAGCTGAATATAGTTCAATATATATTTTACTCAGTAAGACCCATTTCATGCAATGGGCAGAAAAAATTGAACTGTATGCACGCATTAAAAAATAATCATATCTACCTGCCATGACCTGCTAACCAGTGTTCGATCGTTACTTCAAAAAGGTGCTGATCAGCCGAACCAAGAACTTCAACAAGTTACTGGTCGGGTAGCAAAGCTACATTCCGCATGTTACCAAGTTACACTAAGCTTGACTAAAACAACGGCAACTATGCGTGAGCTAAACAACCTGCAAAATAATATTGAATAAATGAAGAGTTGCATTGCCAGCTGATAATAATTGTTAATACAATTAATACATACATCTGTCAGATAGGTATTATCCTGATCAAATGTATGGGAGACCGGGGCACTGTGTTAATCTTTTTTCAATTTACTCGATGGCTCCATTTGATAAAATGTGTTTTAAACTACTACAAAAGCTCTATAATTGGTTGAAATATCATTTCCAAAACATACCAAGAACATTGAAAAATAAATACTTCTCCTTAAACAAAAACGTGGGACATCAGGCTCAGTAGGGAAAATAAATAAATAGTTCTCGCTAAACAAAAACGTGCGGCACCAGGCTCAGTAGTGGGGCACCTATGCTAATATATACTTGTAATTCAGTATTGTTGAGTAACTGTTTTATATATCAATCTAATAAGGCTTTCTATCATTGTATAACTTGTTGAATTTGTATACTTTGGTTATTACGATGTGACAGGGGTAGAAATAACTCCAAAAAATCTGGTAGTCAGCAGGACTACCTGGTTGGAAAATCTGGCAGTCCACAGAAATATCTGGTAGTCCACAAATAGCAAAAAAAAATTGCAAAGCAATGCGCCGAACACAAAATTTGAAAATCGAACATATGTAATGCACCAAACAACAAATGTACACCAAAAAATCATAGATACACCAACATCAAATGATGAATTTTGTTATATCAAATGATGCATTTTCCGTTTAAAAATGGCATACTGGCTAAAAAATACCATTTCTGTTTAGAAAAGAAATATTTTATTTCAAAGTTAACTTTGAAAAATAATACATTTTGTGAAATATCTAAAATATAACAATGTTATGATCTCTGTATCTAAATAATACTGCTTTAAGGTGTGGCTAAATTTTCTAACAACATCAATTTGTGCAATATTTGCACCACAGTTACAACCGTACATAAACAATTGAGGTAATAAAATAATTCCTGTCATACAATTATATATAAATGACTGGTTGTTTCTAATGCAGCAGTGCTTAATATATAAGTTAGCAAATGTAAATTATACAAGCAATCATATTAACAATTATGAATGTTCAAATCACTGCTGTTTCACTTATAATTTTGTTCAACCATTTTTTTTTATCTAGCGCTATATATGACGCCATCTAACGGAATTTGTTAAAACTACGAAATGCGGACTATCTCACTTTGAGCCAGTGTAACCTAGGCTGTTGTTACTCCTTCGCGTTTTGTGTTCGAAGCCGGAATATGTACACTTATGCGTGTTCTAATTATGTGACAACTACATTTAATTAGCAACATAGTCTTCCATGCGCTTAGCGTACAGCCAGGCAACGATCGCGAAACGGTTTATGTTAGCGCCTTTTGCGCGTGTCCCAGTTTACGTCGGTTGACGTGAGGTAGCACAGGCGCCATGACACTTCGCAACAATTTGCCTTACGAAGTTACGTTGTTGCATATTAAACGTTTGTTTCAAAATATCTCCATTAAGGCATTATCGATGAAAGAGGCGGTGCTTCTGCTATTTTTTGTGACCATAGAATATCCTTTTCAAAACGCAAATACCGCGATTTCATCCGTTTTTTGCGATCGCTGAATTTCCGTTTGAAAAGGCTAGCCTAATTCCGTTTCAAACGCCAATTCCGCGAATTCTTCCCGTTTTCTGCGATCGCGGAAAATCAGTGTTCCTAGATGTATGCATATCTCCCGCATGAGACCGATAAGTAAAAAATATTCCCCGATTTTGCGGTAGTCCGTCGGACTACCGCTGACGCTAACTTCGGTAGTCCGACCGAATTTCTGGTAGGCCTCGGACTACCGGACTGCCGGTATTTCGAACCCTGTGTGATTTTGTGTTTTATAATTTAAGTTGCTAGAGTCACGCGAATTATGAATTACACTATTAGCCTTAAGAATTTGTTTGGTACTTCAAAACAACAGAATTCGCTATCTTTAAGAAAAAATGTGTTTGGTCCAACTGACAAGCAATGTACATAATAGCATTTAAACAAAATATTACACCAACTCCAACTATCATAACATCCGGTGAGTATGGCGCCCCATTGTGCATGGTGCCCCGATCTCTCCTACGCTTACAACGCTATTTGATTTACCAGCAGACTGGTAATTTTCTGGTAATTGGTTTCAAACTTATGTCTAAAAATTCTCTAAAATAATTAAGGACCAAAGAGACTTGGTTGATGTTCCTTCATTTTATTAGCTGACCAATCTCGAGCCTTCTGGTAGCATGGATAAACGCAGTTTTTTGTTGAAAACAGCGTCTTCCAGTGGTCAGTTTTGACGAGAATCTGATTTTCACGGAAAAAATAAAAACGTAAAGGTAAGTTCTTATATAGCGCAGCATCCAGTCCACAGGACTGCTCAAAGCGGATTATACTTTACTCCCTGGCAGATCTGTTTTATTGAACACCATCTCGGCTTCATCAAAAAAGTAGGCGGTCACACGGACCAGAAACTCAAAAAATATACCGACTCTACATCAAAATAGGTGGTCAGTGACCACCTGGTCAGCGTATATTTAGAACACTTTGCATAGCTACGATAAGACTGAATCAATTCGCTTCAGTTTTATATTTATATAGAAGTCGACGTCAGTTCTGCAACCATTTACAACAGCGCAGATGATACCCAGCAATATCTGGCATTTCGTGGGAACTATCTAAACACAATAGTATTAAGTGTAACTATATATGCTAATGGGCTCCACAGACGGGTATTTTGTAGAAGACAAACAACACAGTTCACAGTTCATTCTTCTTTGCCCTTTGCTATCTGCCGATGGTCTTGTTCTCTTTACACAGTCAGCATACAGGTTTGATAACATCATATTTACTGCAATTTACTGAAAATATCTCTAGAACATCACGAGTATTTGGAAATGTATTAAATTAATCTACTTCATAAACCGATTATATAATATTCAAGGTTCATACTGAGGTGGCAGCACAGAACAGAACATGATCATATGATGACATGTTCAGTTGTTGTAAAGAGAACAATGTGTAGTATTAAAAGCTGATAGAATCAGCTAGAGACAATTAGGCGAGCGATAGAACTACCTAACGGTCCGACTAAAATGCCTTCCCCCCACCTTCACCAAAATGTTATATCATTTGAAAGCGCTACATCTCCCAGTCCCAACTGTGCCTGTCGTAGAGCTACCAAGTGCTGCAGTAAGCGTGAATCCAAGGTCAAATAAGGTCACCGTCAAATGATAAATTTTCGAAATTGTGCGCTTCCGCAAACGTCTTAACATTACAATGGTTATATATCTACTTTACTTAATCACAAAACGGTGTCATATATTTTGGAAAGCTTATTATCTCTCCGTCACAATGACATACAGCATGAAGTTGTTACTTGATATGGGTAAGTGTGGAGCTAATGTAAAATGAGACTATTCACTATCACATGCAGGAATTGAGTAAGAAGCACAAAATTATGGCAAATAGACGGCGTCGCTGCCATTGTGCCATGACTAACCATCTAAGGCTATACAATCCATGCCCGATGGACCGGTCCATCTTGCAGACATGAAACAGCGCGAGGAGAGCGCGCCAGAGGTTCATGCAATGTTCATTGCTGGGAACTTAGTTGTCAAAAAGGTGCTTCAACGAAATTTCAGCTGTTCAAGCAATTTAATGGATGTATAGATTATAGAAGATGCATATTGGCATCATCGGAGCTAGAAGGGATGATCACGCCAGAGATACATTTTGCGCCACACGGTCAGAACGATTACGAATCACACAGTACTCAAGATCATCTCTCTCTTCAACGTGGAAGAACACGAGGAAAAAAGCAGTTCAACCGCTGTGTTGGCACTCTATCCCGGAAAAAGCATGACGTTGTCGACCTGAAGAAACGTGCCAAACATTTTACAATAATTAATTAATTAAAGAGGAACTGACGGAGAATACAGAAACTCTTACTTACATGTGGGGTGCGGTGGTCTAGTTGTAGGACACTGATCAGGCCATCCAGTGGACGGTGGTTAGCTATTCATTTGCCGCTGTTTCGAAACGTGGGGAAATTTTATTCACTTCACATTGTCTGTCTTTCGGTAGAGACATTAAAAGTAGCCTTCCCTTTATATCTGGTGCCTCTGCCAGAGGAAGTAGAAGCTTGTGTACACGATGTAAACGTGTAATCTGACAAGGACTCAAGAGTGGCGGCCTTTAAGCCACTGGTTTTTGTTCCCTGTCAACGAATTGCTTTCCTGTCAAGCGTGTATATGTCTGCAATATCGCAGCAGACTCCACACAAGAGACTACAGCAGAAAACGGATTGACCCCCAGAGTAACGACATACCTTTAGTAGCTTTGGCAATTAAAGAACAATTTTAGTGGCCAATAGTCATCTAACAGTTAAAGACATAGAACCATAGTATGTTGTCACCACCGTGAAACAACTGGTTGAAGAAACTACATGGTTTCATGACGCACCGAGGAAGCAACACTCAAAAACCTTTGCAACGATTCCCATCATACAAAATATACAGAACACGACCAAAGTTGACAGAAAGCTCCAGTGTAAAGTAATAACATGCCCTGCTGAACGTATATCTAGAATAATGACAGCTATTTAGCGACAGTAATGTTGCTAGGTTTGCAAGGTGTTTAACATATCGCTTGAATGGATCATATAAGTCTAGTTGCTCTATTCGTGGAGACCAGTGGCAGAGAATAGTCTGTGTCAGTGCAATTGATTGCAAGAGTGTTAAACGCACTATCAAGTTAGGTGATATGAAAGTGCACCCCCTTGTATGAAATACACAATACAAAGTATGTCAATCCTTGTATAATAAACTTCCGAACTTTTCTCGTTGGCCATAGTCTATTTTCTAAGACGGGATTCGGAGGCATGGAGTCTTGAGGCTGTGCGTGCGACAATTGGAATGAACCCACTGATATAAGTTGATAATGTAACTTGTGTTTTTCCGCATACAACGCATTCATTGCTGTTATAAACTCGCCTCTTTCTATGTTATTTCGCTTCGTTGTCCACTGCCTTCTGGTCTACCAATTGGCGATGTATTAAAAAACGATAGATGTTTAGAATGATTTACTTTCGTATTTGCGACATGCGCTCAGTTCATGTCAGTGCCATGTTTCTGTATGCAATGTATCAAAGCAAACCTAATCTTTCTCTGATGTCTTCGTTTGTCGCCTCTTCTATCTAGCTATCTTCAGCATTTTCCTCCACATAACAGGGTTGGAAATAGCGGCAGTCCGGTAGTCCGAGGCCTACCAGACATTCGGTCGGACTACCGAAGTTGGCGTCAGCCGTAGTCCTACCGCAAAATCCGGGAACATGTTTTACTCATCTGTCACATGCGGGAGATATATATACATCTAGGGACACTGATTTTCCGCGATCGCGAAGAATTCGCGGAATTGGCGTTTGAAACGGAATTAGCCATATTATTAGGCTAGCCTTTTCAAACGGAAATTCCGCGATCGCAAAAAACGGATAAAATCGCAGTATTTGGGTTTTCAAAAGGGTATTCCGTGATCACAAAAAAGAGCAGAAACACCGCCTCTTTCATTGATAATGTCTTAACTGGAGATATGTTTTAACAAACGTTTAATATGCAACAACATAACGCAAATCGTTGCGAAGTGTCATGGCGCCTGTGCTACCTCGTGTCAACCGACTTAAACTGGGACACGCGCAGAAGGCGCAAACATAAACCGTTTCGCGATCGTTGCCTGGCTGTCCGCTAAGCGCATGGAAGACATGTTGCTAATTAAATGTAGTTGTCACATAATTAGAACACGCATAAGTGTACATATTCCGGCTTCGAACACAAAACACGAAGGAGTAACAACAGCCTAGGTTACACTGGCTCAAAGTGAGATTGCCCGCGTTTCGTAGTTGTAACAAATTCCGTTGGATGACGTCATATATAGCGCTAGCTCAAAATGTAATGGTATAACAAAATTATTAGTGAAACAGCAGTGATTTGAACATTCATAATTGTTAATATGATTGCTTTTATAATTTACATTTGATAACTTATATATTAAGCACTACTGCATTAGAAACAACCAGTCATTTATAAGTAATTGTATGACAGGAATTATTTTATTATCTGAATTGTTTATGTACGGTTGTTACTGTGGTGCAACTATTGCACAAATTGTTGTTGTTAGAAAATTTAGCCACACCATAAAACAGTATTATTTAGATGCAGAGATCATAACATTGTGCTATTTTAGACATTTCACAGAATGTATTATTTTTCAAAGTTAACTTTGAAATAAAATATTTCTTTTCTTAACAGAAATGGACTTCTTTAGTCAGTTTGCCATTTTTAAAAGGAAAATGCATCATTTGACACAAAAAATACGTCATTTGGTGTTGGTGTATATATGTTATTGGTGTACATTTGTTGTTTGGTGCATATGTTCGATTTTCCACAAAAAAATTCGGTGCATTACTTTGCTAAAAATGTTGGCTATTTGTGGACTACCAGATATTTCTATGGACTGCCAGATTTTCCAACCAGGTAGTCCTGCTGACTACCAGAATTTTTGGAGTTATTTCTACCCCTGCATAATCTCTCAGTAGTGTATGTTTTAGCCAAACACATGCCCCTATATGTTACCAATTTAAAATCTGAGTGTCAAAATCACACAACGCGGCACAAAATCCTATACCGAGATGTAAACGCATAAGAAAGAGCGTACCAAAATTAACAATCCTAGAATCCTTTTCTTTCCGACAACCGTTGTGTCAACACGTCGACAACCCTAATTCCCAAATGACCCGAAATAATCATCATACTCGGGAAAACCGTTGGCGTGGATGTTTGCGCAATAAATTCTCTTCTGATCCGTATCTATGTTTATCAACAATGGAGATTCGGTCGATGATGTAGCACAGTACATCGCAACATCCGATGTCCAAACAACGCCGTTCACCGGGTAGCATACAGAACGTAGCGCAGTATCCAGTCCTCAGGACAGCTGAAAGCGATTTACACTATACTCCCTGGCGAACCTGTTCAATTGAACACCATCTCGACTTTTCTGGGAAGCACCCAGCCACGCTGCAATTAATGCGCGAAGACTATTCGTACACAAATATCCACCACTGCCTATAGCCAGGTACTCACTCATACGGCCGAATGAACTGGAGCAACGTGAACGAACTTGCCCAAGGTTCGACACCGCAGCATAGGATTCGAACCCGGGTTCTCTCGGTTGATAGTCCGAGCCACGGCGCCATTGCGCTACAGTCCGGTTTAATAATAAAATGGAGAGTAATCGTTTAAAACAGTATGAGTTATGCTGGCCCCACAAATTTAAAAAAACACATACACCTGTGTAACAGTGTAACACGTGTAACAGTGTAACACGCGTTTTAGAAACGTTGTGTATTGACAGAAGAAGTAAAGGAGGTCATTATTGTATGGAATGTGTCGGATGAAAAAGTTTGGGGTAAAATTACGAACAAATGCCCAATGACCACCTCGGATACTCCTCTGGCAGTCAAACGCGCTAACACAAAAAATCGCAAGATTGTTTTTTTCGCTGAGCAAACCTTAAAAAGGGAAACAAAGTGCAATTGTTCTTGCCTAGATACATCTAAGAGTTAATACAAACTAACCATGCATTTTCGACTACAATTCAACAATATCACGCTAGTAATCTACTCGCAATGTGTTCTGAAAGCTGCATATTCCATAGAAATGGCTTACTTCCTGGCGGCGGACATGTTTTGACACTGACACGCCATCAATGATTGCGTGGATTTTAGTTGGCGTTGACCAGGCTATGATGCTGCAAGTTCTCATTTTGATCGATATGTGTACGAATACGTCGGCTCACGTATACTACGTTCATTGAACGTAGCAAAATCAGCTGAAAAGTATTATTACAAACACAAACGGTTAGCCGAAATGTATGGGTAAATGTTTGACGCAAACGGCAAACTCGGTTGCCTAGGAACTAACGATGTCAAGCTTTCCATCACAATGACGATGTCCGGGCTATTTAAATTACCTGTCTTCGACAGGGTTATATTAGTAAACTGCTGGCATAAAATTATTGATTTTACTTGCCAATGTTTAGTTTTTATTAAGACTTTGACGCATAGGCCCAAACAATGCCCTTTGTTTCCCTTTAATTTGTAGTGGTTAAACAGCAATGTGTTGGCATATGGGAGGAGCAAGCCACTGTTTACATCTCTTAACACGGAAACAACATTGTTTCTCGTACACACACGTGTTTGCTCATCGACGTCTGTGGGACCCAACATAAGCTATAGTATTAATAATTACGTATAATGTCTCTGAATAAAACACGTGTTGTCGTCCTTCAATGAACATGACTGTACATAGTCAACCCTTTTGTTGGATAGTCAGTGATTAAGAACATATCTTCGAGGTATGCTTTTGCACTTATGAAGGCTATAAGAATAAGATGACCAGAAGCAAGTAGCCTACTGTAATGTGACTTCAGCGTCGCGCGTCATCTAGTAAATAAAGGTAAGTTGTTATATAGCGCAGTATCCAGTTCTCAGGTCTGATCAAGGCACTTTACACTTTACTGTCTGGCAGACCCGTTCAATTGAACACCATCTGGGAAGCGTTCAGCCACGCTGCAATTAATGCGTTAAGACTACTCGTACACAAAAATTCACCACTGTATATACGCTGAGTGAACTGGAGCAACGTAGAGTGAACGAACTTGGCCTAGGTTCGACACGGCAGCACAGGATTCGAACCCGGGTTCTCTCGATTAAGAGTCCGATTCTCTATTACTATCTGCGCCACTGTGGTCCATTAGTGCTATCATGACTGGAGTGAGCCAATTCTAAAAAAAGTTGTGAACTGCTACAAAGACCCCACCCTCGCTATGCACACAAACATCGGTATTAGTAGACCTGTATGTAACTCTATGAAACACTAGTATACATACACGCCAATAATGATGTATCATCGGGTCGCAAAGTACCATATTCATCGTCTGCGCTCTTGGATTAACATCGTGTGCTCTTCGTTCCGTAAAGTACAGTTCTAGGTTGACACAGGCCGGCGATGCTTTGCTATGAGACGTCTCACCTCATCGGTGGCGCAGCTGCACTCTGGGTCACCCAATGTGAATATAACCAGATATAACCTGTACGACTGAGACGCAAAATAGATCTGGCTACGGATATTGTGGAACAGTCAGTCTGGACTACACCCATATCGCCTGTATAAAAGACTCGTAAACACGGTCATCCTTCAGCAGAATACCTAGATGACCTATAAATAGACCTTCGCCGAGGAAGCCTTGGCAGTCGTATAGGCACCACGGACACCGCTTCGGATGCACATCTCGCGGCGAAGGAACGTGATGGGCTGCTGTTATGAAACTAAAGACAGCAATCGCCTTGACCTGCGAGGTGCCCTGTTTGCAGGAGAAGTCGTTTATCATAATCGCAGGTATGTCTGAACGTCGTAGCAAAACTGTTGCCGTAATACCTGTGCCCTGGAGAATAGTTAATACCATAGGCTCGGGAACAGAGGGCCCCCCACCCAGTAATAGGCGACCAAAAATGTTCAATTCAAGTGTGGGCGCGCGCGAATGCGCGCATGCAATCTCGAGGCTATATTTGGCGGAGATAGATCGTTGAAATTGGTGGTGTATCAAAGTTCATAAGCAAGTGGAATTACTGATTGATAAGTATTATTCTTGCCTTAATATCATTCATAAAGTAGCAGTAAACATATAGTGAGTAGCATTTGTGCTTAAAGTTAGTTAGATAAAGTATTTTAGGACACTTTAGTCTAGTGAGTGATAATAGGGTACGTTAGCTTACGGCTACGATAAGTTTGTAAACAAGATTTAACAAACCTCGTTATGTGGTAGAATATATAGGTGATAAAGTAACAACCATAAACTACCTACATAAGATAATATCTGTGTAAGTCAGTACCTGCTAGACATTTTGATAAGGTAGCTTTGTTGTTAAAATTAAGCATTTGCGATAATCGGGCGAACTAAGTTTATGTAGCTAGTGTCTCTCTTATTCGCTAGGGCGCTGTATAACCTAAATAAATAAGCCAGTCTAGCGTACGCAATCTTACGAAAAGTGTAACATTTGTGCACAGAAAACAGTCTTCTTAAAGACTACATAGACAGTGAATGGTGTAAACACAGTTGACAAAACTATTTTAAATAGCTAATTAGATTATTATTATTAAATAAATTCTGATATGGCGCCTTGCAAGCGGCAAGTCAAGGCAAAGAGACACTTGGTGTGCGACGACTGCCACAGTTGGGTAGATTTTGCCTTATCCGGCTGTACGAAGTCATGGACAGAAACCAAGGAAGAGGGATTCACCTTTCAGTGCGTGGGGTGTTGGAAGGTGAAATGTCTGGAGAAAGAGGTAGCTAGGTTGGTAGATATTGTGAAGGGGATGGAGATGAGAATCAGCAAGGAGACAGACAGAATGGAGAGAGACGACAGGGATAAAGTTGGGAATACTGTGAAACTGAAGGAGCAGAGTAGTGGCAACAAGACCGAGGAAAGGAGACTGAGAGGAGGGAAGGTGATCGGAGGGGAAGAAAGTGGAGGATCGACGGCAGGAAATGTGACAGGTGTGAAGGTGGCAGGAGAGAAAGTGACCGTAGAGAAAGAGGTAGGAGGAAAAAAGAGACGGGAGAGGAGAGAAGGAAATGCAATGGGAGGAAAGATGACGGGAAGAAAGGAAGTGAGAGTACATGTGACAGAAGAGAAGTCGGGAGGGACGATGACAGGAAGAAAGGTGACAAGAGAAACAGCGTCAGGAAAGAATGGAACGGACGAGATTGTGACGGGAGAGCAGAAGACAGGGGAACAAGATTACAACCAGACAGATGCAAACCGTAGAAAGAGCTACACTGAGGCAGTGATTGAGGGGGCAATGAGGAAAGAGAGGGTGTTTATGGGCGATTCGATTATGAGAAAGACAGATAAGACTCTAAGCGAGGGGGAGGACGTCGTTGTTTGTCTACCGGGGGCTAGGATAGAATATGTAACTGAAAGGGTAGAGAAGGTACTGGGGCATGGCAAGGGAGGGTCTATACTAGTACATGTAGGGACAAATAACGCAGAGAGGGAGGGAACAACTGGGATAGTTCAGAAGTACAGACAGTTAGTGAAGAAGTTAAAGAAGACAAGAGTAGAACAGATTATCCTCTCAGGAATTTTGCCAGTAAAGGGAGGAAGGGGGCCGACATATAGAAACTGCAAGAGGATGGCGATCAACGCACTAGTTGAGCAGATGTGTAAAGAAGAGGGGGTGGGATTCGTAGATTTATGGGGATACTTTGTTGGGAGGGAAGATATGTACATGAGAGATGGCCTACATCTAAGTGGAAAGGGGGCAGCAGTTTTCTCAGAGAACTTGCTGCAATCTGTTGACAGTGGGACAGGCTGCATCTATTTAAACTAGATTCGCAGGGGGGATTCACAGAGAAGCCTGAAACTGGAGGCATAGATAAAGACAGCAGAAATAAATCGGCAAAGAACAGCCTGGAAAACTGTTCTGAATCAGGATATAAATGCATTTGTTTAAATGCAAGGAGCATAGTAAACAAAAGAAGTGAACTAAACATTATGGTAGAAGATATTGACCCTCACATAATAGGTATAACCGAATCGTGGGCCACCACTGATATATCAGATGCCGAATTGGGACTAACAGGATATGTAATGTTTAGGAAAGATAGAATAGGAAGAAAGGGAGGTGGAGTTATTTTATATATTAAAGAATCTATCCAGGCTTATGAAATAAAATTAGAAAGAGAAGCAGATTGCGAAGAAGCTGTTTGGTGTAACATAGTTACAGGAAACTCAACGTTAACAGTTGGGTAGTTTATCGAAGTCCAAACATAAGCATAGAAGAGAATGAAAAAATACAAAACGCTATAAGGGAAGTAAGCAAACGGAACTGTATTATTATGGGGGACTTTAACCATGGGCATATACAATGGAAATCTCTACAGAGTATGGGGAGTGAGGACCACAAGTTTTTAGTTTTAGCACAAGATAGTTTCCTTTCTCAACATGTGCTAGAACCAACCAGGGGAGAGAATGTGTTAGACTTAGTTTTGTCCTCACAGAAAGAATTAGTTGACAATGTCAAGATATGTGAGCCACTGGGGAGTAGTGATCATAACCAGATACATTTTACCATCAAAGTAAAATCAGAAAGGAATAGTAAAAAGCAGTATAGGAGAAATTTCCACAAAGGAAGGTATAAGGACATGAGGAAATATTTAGCAAAGATAGACTGGAATAACACACTGAAGAATAAGACAGCAACCGAATGCTGGAATATCTTAAATAGTGAAATTAAGTGCATAGTCGATAAATTTGTACCTTTCAAAAAACGAGGGAAACGGTCTAAAAAGAAACACTTATCGAAAGAAGCCATTAGAAAAATTAAGTATAAACAAATGATGTGGAAGTCATATAGATGTACTGGAAATGATGAAGACTACAACATTTATAAAGAAGCACTTAATCAAGCTACAGCTGAAATTAGAAATTCAAAGAGAAGCTATGAAAAAAAATTAGCTAGTAATATAAAACATGACAGTAAGAGTTTTTATGCGTATATTCGAAGCAAACAGAAAGTTCAGGATAAGGTCGGTCCTCTAGAAGATAGTGCTGGAAATACAATATCAGAGGGATTCTTAATGGCAGAAGACCTGAATGAGTATTTTAGTTCAGTGTTTACCAGGGAAGATATTAGATCACTGCCAGTACCAGAGGCTAAGTTCAAGGGGGCAGATTCAGACTATTTAGGACAGTTAGTTGTAACCTCGGAAATGGTAGCTAAGAAAATAAGGGCTATGAAGGATAATAAATCACCTGGAGTGGACGGGATTCCGCCCAAACTACTATCGGAAATTGTAGAACAAATTAGCGCACCGCTTGCAACAGTTTTCAATTTGTCATTAGAAGAGGGAGTGATTCCTTTAGAATGGAAAGAGGCAAACATTATACCGTTATTTAAAAAAGGTTCGAGAAACAAGTCAGAGAACTATAGACCAGTGAGTTTAACATCAGTGATTTGCAAATTATTAGAAAGACTAATTAAAGATCACATGGTGGATTTTCTTGTTAAACATAACTTGATAAACCCATCTCAACATGGGTTTTTAAAAGCGAGGTCATGCTTAACAAATATGTTATGTTTTTTGGAAGACATCACTAAGTGGGTAGATGAGGGATCACCAGTAGATATCATCTATTTAGATTTTCAAAAAGCTTTCGACAAAGTACCACATCAAAGATTACTCCTTAAGCTAAAGGCCCATGGCATAGGAAATGGTATAATAAACTGGATAGAAAAATGGCTGAATGACAGAAGACAACGTGTAGTAGTTGATGGGGAGGCTTCAAACTGGAAATCGGTATTGAGTGGGGTACCATAGGGATCAGTACTAGGACCTATATTATTCTTAATATATATCAACGATTTGGACGATGATATAACAAGCAAGGTGTTAAAATTTGCGGATGATACAAAAGTGTTTAGAAGGATTAAAAGTGATGGAGACAGACAGCATTTACAAGATGATCTTGATAGGTTGATCAAATGGTCTGAAAAGTGGCAAATGCTGTTCAATTTTGGGAAATGTAAATGCCTCCACACAGGTCATGGGAATGAAGAGGTAAAATATAAAATGGGGGGTACTGTTCTAAGTACTACTGTAAAAGAAAAGGACTTAGGGTTAACCATTAGTGCTGATATGAAGGTTTCAGAGAAGTGCGGAATTGCAGCGTCAAAGGGAAATCAAATTCTTGGATTAATTAGGCGAAATATAGCGTATAAGAAAAAAGAATTCATAGTACCGCTGTACAAAACAATAGTGAGGCCTCATTTAGAATATTGTATACAAGCATGGAGGCCATATCGCAAGAAGGACATAGATATGCTAGAAAGAGTACAGAGGAGAGCGACTAAAATTATACCAAATCTGAGGGATCTTAGTTACGAAATACGCCTAAAAGAATGTGGTTTAACAACACTAGAGACCAGGAGATTGAGAGGAGATCACATAGAAGTGTTTAAAATATTGAATGGTTATGAAAATATTGATAGAAACATTTTTTTCTCAGTTAAGAAAGATAGAAGGACCAGAGGACATGAAGCTACATTAGTAAAGGAGCAGTGTAGATTAGATATAAGAAAGTTCTCATTCTCACAAAGGACTGTAAATGAATGGAACAGATTATCTCCTGATTGTGTTGGTGCTAGTAGCGTGAATATGTTTAAAAATAAAATCGACACACACCTTAAAAAGGCGGGATACATGTAGATAAAAAGTATTGGACTCTCGATAAGCCAAAAGGCTTCCTTGTCCAACTGCCATCCAGAGTAATTTTCTGGTTGGCAATCTTGTTAAATCTTGTGACCGAGCGTTCGTACGAGCTCGCGTGAGTGAGTGCGTGCGTGTGTTCGTGCGTGCGTGTGTGCGTGCATGCGTAGCTACATGTATATGATTGTATGTCTGTCAGTCCATCTGTATGCATGTGTGTATACGTGCGTGCGTATGTATATGACTTGTATGTACGTGCGTGCGTGTGTGTGAGTGCTTGAGTACCTGACTGACTGTCTGTCTGTATATCTGTCTATCTGTCTATCTGTCTGTCTGTCTGTCAGTCTGTCTGTCTGTCTGTATGTCTGTCTGTCTGTTTGCCTGTCTGTCTATCTGTCTGTGTGTGTGTATGTGTGTATGGTGTGTGTGCATGTCTGTGTGAATGTATACATGCATATATACGTACGTACATGTGTATGTATGTAGGCATGTACATGAGTTTTACTTCCCCAAAAAATTAGACTTTACCAGTGTTGTGCCTGTGAGTGTGTGAATGTGCACGTGCGTAGTAGTTGTAAGAAGCTGTACCATTTAGTTGTTTCTTTTTTTGTTTCGTTTTTTTTCCTGTTCAATTGTTTATATGTGTGTGTGTGTGTGTGTGTGTGTGTGTGTGTGTGTGTGTGTGTGTGTGTGTGTGTGTGTGTGTGTGTGTGTGTGTGTGTGTGTGTGTGTGTGTGTGTGTGTGTGTGTGTGTGTGTGTGTGTGTGTGTGTGTGTGTGTTTGTGTGTATGTGTGTGTACAGTAATATATATGGGTATAATAATAACGCGTGCCTGCGTGCGTGTGCATGTGTGCACGTGTATGTACGTTTGTACGTACGTATGTATGCGGGTAAGTTAACGTGTTTCTCATAGACGACTTGAACCTCGAGCGCCAAACTTTCAGAAAGGGATTAATCTACGATACCTAGAATAGGACGTAAGACCTGTATCTTTTCAAAATATCCCATTTATATCAAGATTATGGCCTTTTATGGGAGTAAATCAGTTGTTCGGAACGTAAAACGTATTGTGCGTGTAATATATAAAACGTGACTTAACAATCGCATGAACCACGCGCGCACTGCAAATACCTCGGGAAAACGGCCGTCATACACTCGGCAACATGAAGTAGACGCTTACACAATAATACTTATGTCTACACTCATGCCAATAGCACTGAAAATCAGATGTTATTTAACAATTTCACACTATCATGACAACGACCAATGGACGTGAACGTCACATTCTCTCAAATCTTCCTCATTTTGAATAAACAACGGGTTATCGATATCGACGGTGTTTTCTAACATTTGGTAAATATTACTATCACGACAGTCAACAACAAAGACAACCCGTCAGGTGATTTTTTTGGTAGTTGATATAATGTTCGTACTTGAGTCACCGGGGTAACCGCACCTAACGAGACATTACTGACGTGTACACTCCACTGGCGGCCGAACCAAATGGTGTAGTAGAAATGGTTTGGCTACCGCGTCGCCGTAACTTCAGCTTCACCGCTGTCTCGGTTGGACTGGTCGCATCGGAAGAAGGGGGAGGGGAGTGCTGTTGAGACTTTTCGACGCTGTGCGGCCGTACCTTCAGCTCGTCTTCAGCTTCTCGGAAGACGGTGGGGGGGCTTTTGATTTTATTCGCAGCAGCGTCGGCATAACTTCAGCTTATTATAACCTGAACGGGGGCACATTTCCAAGAATCTAAGGGGGACACGGTCGCGTGGGCCCATTATAAGAGAGAGGGGGGAATGAAGGAGAGAGAGAGAGAGAGAGAGAGAGAGAGAGAGAGAGGGAAGGAGAAAGGGAGGGAAAGAGAGAGAGAAAAAAGAGGGAGGGAGAGAGAGAATGAGGGAGAGTGAGAGAGAGAAAGGGAGAGAGAGGGAGTGTGTCAGATAGGTAGCTATACGGAGGGAGGGAGTGAGAGAGGTAGGGAGTTAGGGAAGGAGGGAGGGAGAGAGAAGGGGAGGGAGGGAGGGAAGGGGGGACAGAGAGAGGGAGGGAGGGAGGGAGAGGGAAAGTGAGAGGGAGAGGTAGAGGGAAAAGGAGAGGGAGAGTGATAGGGAGAGGGAGAGCGAGAGGGAGAGGGAGAGGGAGAGGGAGAGGGAGAGCAAGGAAAATCAGCAACGGCTAGTCAACTCGTATCACTCACTAAAGTGAAGATTCCAATTCTGAACAATACTTGAACTTATTCTCAGGCAGACAACACAAATAGCACAAACAAGTTAGCGTGTCGTAGTGGGTGTATGTCAGCTTTGCTTATTGTGTAGACGTGATGACTTGTTTACATAATATTTTTTTTTATGTTGTATACTTCCAAATAGGCTGGCCATCCCCGGAATCGACCGGCATTGTTATTCACTAACACGAAACCACGCCAACCGCGTGATTCATGCGAGATCAGCCCAACTGTTTCACTGGCGCCCGTAGTCGTACATGTTGACCGTGTTTTGTTGGAACGTCTTGAACAGTACGTCTTTAAATAATTTGGGGCTATTTTTACACGGGTTGTTATACAAAATAGAGTTGCATTTTTAGAACATCCATAATTTAGATATAAATGTCATGGCTAAAGCAACATGCCCTTAAACACCATGTTTCATCTTTCTCAACTTCAAATAAAAACATGTTCGTATGTTATGCAACTATAAGATAACACGGCACAATAGAAGAAACATTGTATCCGCGAGCCATACTTGTATTATTCCGAACAACATATGAAATTTTAAAGTGACATACGTGGTAGCAAGCATGATCAAATAAGTGAACCCAGTTCATATTGTTTATACAGCTGTACATACTTAAAAACAGTTTTAGTTGGTAGCTTAACTCAGAATGCAACTCTAAGGTAGTCGCAGAGCCACAGTAGCCCGTTAGCAACCATACATTTGTTTTGGAAGACCGAGGATTGGACGTGCCCAACAGAGTTGATGGTTCTGGCAGTTCTGGCTGGATAAAACCAGTTACTGTCTGGTGAGTAATCGGAGCAACGACAACGCGTCGATGTGTACACGTCTCTGTAGCGGAATCGCTATAGTTACAGTGTTTTGGTGAAAAAACGTAGATTAACTGGATAACAACAGCAGTTCAGACCAAGCTAGCAATGATGCAGAACATTGTGCTGTGTCCCAGCCACGTCTTGATATTCTGCATTGTTATGTATGCAGATGACACGACCCTCTCGAGTACAGGATTTTTTTTGTACAAAACAATGAAACTGTAGAATTCTTAATCAACTCAGAATTGGATAAAATTAATGAATGGCTTAAATTAAACAACTTATCTTTAGACGTAAATAAATCAAAATTATACGAGTTCGATTTCCTAGGAATAAGCTTTAATGAATAATTAAACTGGCAATGCCACGTCAACAAAATCTCAAATAGGTGCTCCAGGACCGTAGGAATCCTGCATACACACAAACGGTTGTTGCTTCTTAATATGAAACTTACCATTTGTTCAAAACAAGAGTATCTTTTATACACGCGGTCAGTATACTATCCATACAATCAGGGTACATCACGAATTCGCTAAACGAAGTATCAGGTACATTTTGCCATATACCATAAATAACGCACCTAAGTTAATAAAAGACAAGATCACCACTCACAGTCTCTATGGCTTCACAAATTATATTAAGCTTTATTATCTGAATACATATATTGGAAAATGATTTGCTAACTCTCTACCTCCTTGGTTATATATTACATAATACAAAAAACTGACTGTTTGAAATTTAGTGCCTGTAATATATGGACATATATACATTTATTTTGTTGTAATGGTGCATTAATTATAGTACTGATTGTCTTTTATATAAGACAAATAATTGTTTAAATGAATTCCTAGGGCAGCTCCTACGAGAGCAACTATATGTAGTTTTAGTAAGAGACTCCCGTCCTTTATTAAGACATAATCTGTTTTTCTTGTTTTATCATACATTATATACTTACAACTGTTTCATGTCGACTCGATTACGGTATATTGCATGGGTTTTGTTTTCGTAACAATTATACTATTCTATTTTGCATATTTTGATATTTCATGTTACTGCTAGGTGGGAAATATATTATTTCGACACGCGTGAACTGTGACATTGTGTGCTACAACCACGTTGCTACAACATCTCGTCATTTTATAGTAGTGGGATGCTGGCATTTGCATGTATCTAGGCTACATCCAGTATTTCAAATTGCATATCTCCGTTTATATGCCTTTCGTTTTAAATTGCGCCCTTGTCCGATCAGTCTCCAAAGCAAACATATACCGTGAACACGTTCCAATTTGGCATCACCATAAGAGGTATGCCACCACAGCAGACCACACTCCAGGCGTGTAATTACATTTACACGATCTAGATGTCTACCTGTGGCGGATCGGCTGTCACTGGCACCGACTATACAACATTTATGTGCTCTTCTTTTGTGTGTAGTGAATGTGTTATGCCTGCCACCAAATGTCCCTGCCCAACTTGTCATTGACGAATATTTCAATCCGGACAAGGGCGGCTTTCGTACGGGTGACCAAGGATGATAGTGTTAACAACGGTGAATATGGACTCAAAGTTAGGTTGCCGCTACGCAATTACAAGGATATGATACGTGCGTACTCTCATTTGCAAAGGCACGAACTGACGACCACAGGTGTCGCAATTGCATAAACGAATTTACCAAGTGAAGTTTAGTTTGTAACGCAAACATACTTATCACACAAGCATGACAATACATATTCGCCGACCCACCACTATTTGCTACAAACAACCACGGCAGTTCCTAAATCAGCGATGCTAGTTATCATACCTTAAGTGTTCGTCAGCTGGTCGGCAACGGCGCGTGTGTCCGTAGCGCAAGTTACTTCGGGCGCGTAACCGTTCCTAGACACAACTCCGTCAAGCCAACGTGTGTACCAGCGTGTGTAACTCGTCTCGGATTACCGTACCCGCAATATCGCCACCAGACGTGCAAATCCCTCTGGGCCATTGAATGCGTCAGACTGATAACGGACGCGCTTATTTATAGGAGATAGGAGGGCACAGTGAGGTCCAAACAGCGGCGTGACGCAACGTCAACATTTACGTGGACAATGGGTGCAATGTGTGCGGCAAGACCAAATGTTTACAGCCGACGGCACCGGCAGGAATGGCGCCTGCTAAGTAGGACCGTAAGAATACATCGAACTATCGATGGATAACTAGCTTATGCGATAAGGCAACGAGCGACCGACTGCTGAGTTTATCTCCGAAATAGTTACTTTGACCACATCATAACTCTAGAGGAAGAATTAAAAGCTAATGCGATAGCACAGCCTGGGTACGAATGACGACACAGAAAGATACACAAACTTGTTTCTTAGTTCTGATCAGGCTTGTTAGCAAATGCATATCAACGCATTTTAATGCAAATACGAATGCTTCACTTGATTCAAATTCAAATGCAAATGCCATTTTCCAGGAACGCATTCAAATGCAAATGTGTTGTGGTGGCATGCACACGCAAATGTTTTGGTTACACATTCAAATGCATTTGAATTAATTTATATTTATATTTTGTTTTATTTGGAGAAACAACATAATGTAGACAAACAAACTATTGATTTATTTAATCGTAGTACATGTTTATTGTATCCATGCACTAAGTCCCTCTACGTGACGTGATACTACCAGTCTGTACATTTGGTTCTGATAGAGTGCTTTATAACTTGGCCAAGTAGCCCAGTCACGTGTGCTTTTCACCTGCCGTTCGTCGACACACTAAGAGTCCAGAGAAAATATGGCTTCTTTAGATGTTAACAATATGTACTAAACTTGTTATCTAAATCGCATGCCAAGGCGGGAGTCCAAATGTTTTTTTTACATAATAATGTGTAGCCCGTCTTTCTGAGATACGTTTTAATTTTGCATTAATTAATTAATATAATGTTCATAAGACTATAATAATTATGATGAAGGCACACACAGCTCGCCAAATTATATTTTGTAAGTCCGTAACAACGTTCGCAATTTGGAAGTTACGATCCCGGAGTATATTCAAATGGTAAACAAAACATCCGGTTTCAAAACAAGTTTTTTTTTGGCAATGATGCCGAGGCGGGCTGAGTTAACTACAATATTCTTTGATGTTCATAAATTGTCCATCTTCTCACGTTCAACACAGCAGACGTCCTGTTAGAAATTACAACGCTAGCTAAATTCCGGGTAGAGGTACAGACTGTCTCCCTTTAAATTTACTGTGTATTGAAGCTGCTGACAATCACTAGACGCTATATCCCACTCAGATGCCTTAATTAATTATGAAGATATTTAAAGCGTTCGATATATGGAACATGTTTGTCGCTGACCAAAACGCCCCAATCATTTTAAATCTGTAAAACAATTACAGATGGTTTTGAGTAACAAAGGTATCATTTGACTTTGATTTCGCACTACTGATGAGTTTAGCAAATTCGAAGTTGAGGCCTATGTTCTATGTTTTTGCAATCAGTTTTCATTCGGGTTTAGAACAATTGATTCGTCCGACTGTTATTGCTTACAAGACGGAGTAAATAATAGTTTCGTCATACTTTGACGCGATGACACCGCCATGACGAAAACACGTCCTTCGGCCATAATTCATTGAGTGTTTACAGTAAATACAAATTGAAATGCAAGTCCCTATTGGCCAAAGCGTATTGGAGGCGTTTGTAATGTAATGTACCTAATAACTGTTAATGGGCAGACAGGCGTTCCCTGAAATGATGTGCCGAATGTTGGTTTTGGTTTCAATTGTTATACAGCCTACATAGGCCATGTGTGCAGGAACTCACAAAGAGCCTCTCTGACCTTTGAGAAACGTTCTAATGATTTATATGGTATTATTATTCGCAATTTTATATATTTGTTTCTTAACTATTGTAGACCCTCTTCCGCCACAGCTTACCTGCTTAACATGGCGGGGAGGAATATTCTAACCTTCATCTCGAGCCAGAGTTGTGATGTTGATATACTATCTGTGGCATATATATATATATATATATAATTGATTGCAGAGAAGGCGATATGTTGCTCAAGTGAACATGTTTGCCAATCGTAACTGTAAAGCGTTTTGAGCATTCCTACGGACAGGTTAGCGGGCTATATTAATTAGAACTTACCTTTCTATGTTAATCAGAACTTACTTTTTAATGTGCCAACCGTTATATCCTCGTTTATGTGGGTACGTCTGTATCCCAGATGTGCTGGTGTACGGTATTCGGCAGCTCCTGGTTCGCGAAATTGATTCCAGTAGCATATATCGTGTGTTGATTCGGCGACTGAGCCAAAGGTCAACTTAATGTTTGTTCGCGTGATTCCACCGGGAGTGACAGTGACGTCACCATTGGTTCGCCAGGGTGACAATATGCACGGGTTACGCATATCCAACTGATGTGATCCCGCATGATTTGTGCCTACAAGTTATCGTGAAGGGCGCATCTAGAATAATTGGGCTCGAGTTGCCATCGATTGAATTTATTTACCATTATTAGATTTTATGTCGCCATGCTAAACAATTTGTTTGATTTACTAACTTAACTATATGTATGCACATACGTTTTTAACTGTCAGCTCAGTTTTTATATCGCCAGCTAATTTATTTATTCATTCATTTATTATTTATTTAACTACATGTATACGTTTTAACGTTTTAGGTAATGTTCTGACTGTATTAATATTATGTTACCAAGTTCACTTTATGTCAATAGATGTACGACTGTCTTAAAAATTGCTGGCAGTTGGCCTTGGTTTAACTTTAAACTAGTTATAGCATAATTGTATAATGTTTCTGATTGAATGCGTGTGCATGGTGGGAGCAAGGGAGACAAGTGTGTGTAAATGTTGACGCCACAACGTCAACAATTCCTCGTACATTTAAAATGTTATTTGGTGATAAACAGACTGAATCTTAAAGAAACAATAATTTCAAATCATAAATTGTTGGCGTGGTTGAATGAAGATCTATGTATGGCGGAACGTGACCAGTCTATACATGTTAGATAATCTGCAGGTCACTGATAAACAGTGTTGATCACAGTGGCTTTGGTGAGCTAATAGGTCTACTCTGGTACAAAGTTTATACACCCGGGCGTCATTAACGCTGACTTTCTCACGTGTCACGTTGACCCCTCATGGTTCCCCAGGGGGTTGCACCCCTCCAACATGTTCCATTTACAGCGCACCACTCTCCCGTCAACAACGGACGCCCAGTGCAGTTTCCAGGGACGGATTAAGGGGTATTGGGGATGTGGGGGAAAATATGGATTGAGCCCCCCCCCCCCCCACTGAAAACCAAGGCCAAGGTGTATATTTTAAAGGGGTAATAAAACGCTTGAACAACCATAGCCCAAACATAAGAACATATGATTTACAGTACATGTCACCATGATTTGATGAGCACAGCGCCATGGTATATTTTTAATAATTTGTAAAATGTTGTCATCATCGGCACTCAGCGCCGCCATTACTGTCCAGCGGCATTTGGTTTGAGTAGCGACTTGCCACAATCGGCCGCACAAAGTAATTCAATAGGCGACGCAGTATAGTTCCCAGAAAAACCGACGAAACGCACACACAAACATAAAAATAGAATGCACTGCATGGCTACTGAATATACTATAAATGTTTTTCAAGATCCGCCCGGTAAGCGAACTCGTGTATATATTTGGGTTCAGAGATAGTATAAAACCTAATCCAAAAAAATAAGCAATGTACAGGTTTTCCAAATTTATTCACCCCCACCGAATAACAAAAATATCAGTATTCATCAATTTCCAGAGGGAGACTCCTACACACTCTTATCATTGAAATGGCATAACCATATAAATATCTAAGTCACCTCTCATATATACAAGTAGTAAAACAATGTATTCCATCATATTACATACAAACGAACAAGACAAGGTTATGCAACCTTATATATATGATCACAATAGTGACAGGTCGTAGAACTGCTACCCTCGTGGCCATCGTAGGGTAAATATTTGTCGAATGAATGTTCGAGATCAACGATGCCATAGCTTGTCATGTACGTCAAAGTCAATCTGCACTGGTCATCGGTAACCCTCCGAAGTCGACTCCACTTGGTTGTATGAAATGTCCTTCTTCTCGCGGAATTCACTCTTGACGCAGAAATTGCCTATTCGCGAGTATCAGCACTACAGGTCACTCGGCTTCACGCACAAACGTGTAGACATTGTTGGTCCTCGCTCCGACTCGACACTACAATAAATGTTAACTACAATAATAAAATGTTCCTACTCGATGGTATGTACTATACACCCTTCATAGTATATGTTATTTCAACAACACAATATACAATCATAACACCTTTGTGTTTGTATATATATATTATATATAATATATATATATATACAATCATAACACCTTTGTGTTTGTATATATATATATATATAAATAAATATTATATATAATATATATATATATATACAAACACAAAGGTGTTATGATTGTATATTGTGTTGTTGAAATAACATATACTATGAAGGGTGTATAGTACATACCATCGAGTAGGAACATTTTATTATTGTAGTTAACATTTATTGTAGTGTCGGGTCGGAGCGAGGACATATATATATATATTATATATACATACATATATATATAATATATATATATATATATATATATGTTAGACGTAAGCATATCAGAGCAAAATATTCAATATGTCTTCATAAAACAATACATCTCCAAAAGGATTCTAACTCTTATCAACCTATACACACGTGAATATCATCCGTGACAACCATACTGCAACCAACGTTCGATCACCGTTGGTACACAACAACCGCATAGGTGAGCGAGATTCGCTATCCCGTATAAACTTCGCGACATCAGTATCGTGCGCTGACCATATCCTTTAAACAAAACCAGATAATCAAGACAATACCTGTAATCTAACATTCACTCAGGTGTACACAGGATGTATATTCTACATACCTCCGGTATTCTCTTATGATAATAATAATACAATTTATTTGTATAGCGCCATAATCAATCAGATTGCTCTCATGCGATTAACATGCATGAACATATAACTATTTAGAATTGTATTATAGATAGAAACAAAAATATTTCTAACATGTATACCATAAAATAAATAATAATTAAAACATTCATTACATAATTATTATACCTACATGTAAAAATAATTAAAAATTACATGATAAGTATTAAACAATAGAAAATAAATAAGTGAATTAAAATGTACTAAATAATTTTAAAATAATAATAATAATTACTTAAAATGTGGATAAGTGCATTTGATAAAGTCCACGTGATAATTTTACAGAAACGCTACTCTAAGAAGGTGTATTTTAAGAAGTGTTTTGAACTGAGGGTGTGTCTTTGCCATCCTGACACAGTCCGGCAGTCTGTTCCACAGACTGGCTGCAGCTGCAGCTACAGCAAAACGACGATCACCGTGAGTGACCGTCTGCGAAGCCGGTACTGACAGTAGCGGCAAAGACGCAGATCTCATTTGAGAATTCGGTTGACGTCGCTTCAGTAACTCCGCGAGATAACTCGGTGGCCGGTCATGCATCACAGAGTACACAAACACAAGCACTTTATAAGTTGGGCGCACACAGATAGATAACCAATGCAGGTGCTGCAGCACTGGAGTGACGTGGTCGTACTTCCTCGTACGCGCAGTTTTGCACATGTTGCAAATGCTGCAGCGTCGTCTACGGAAGACCATATAGTAATGGATTTGCATAATCGAGGCGTGAAGTCACGAGCATGTGCACCAGTGTTTTGTACGCACCATCAGTAATGCGCAGCTGAATTTGTCCAATGTTGCGAATCTGGTGGTAGCACGACTTTGCTATCTGTGCAATCTGTACTTCCATAGTTAGACCGGGGTCAAGTATGACTCCTAGGTTGCGTACGGATGACTTTGGCACAACCCGATGTCCGCCAATTGTCATGAAAATATCGGAGGGCAAATCGTTTCGTTGTTTTGAGGTGAGGAAGATGACTGCCTCTGACTTCTCGGTGTTCAGCTTAAGTTGGTTTCGTTCAAACCAGTCGGTCGCCTACGCTACACACTGTTCAATCTTCGTTATTGCGGCAGTGATGGGTTGATCGTGCTCCACTATCATGTAAATGTGCGTGTCATCCGCATAACAATGGTATTGTATGCCATGTCGTGCAACGATGTCGCCAATAGGTCCTGTGTATATGCAGTATAATATTGGCCCAAGGACAGACCCTTGTGGGACGCCACATTTCAAAACAAACAAGACGTCGCGCTGTCCACGGCGACTCTCTGATAAGGTTCAGTGATGTACGACTGCTGCCATGCAAGTGCCCGGTCTGTGATGCCGAACGAATGTTCCAGTCGAGTCATCAAGAAATCGTGATTAATTGTGTCAAATGCGCTGAACAAACCTAACATCACAAGAACAGTCTTGCACTTTTTATCCAGCGCCTCGGCGATGTAATTCTTTACTCGCAGGAGCGCCGGCTCCGTCGAGTGGCCATGGCGGTATGCCGATTGAAAAGGATCACACAAAGTGTTCATATCAAGGTGATTGTTGAGTTGTCTTACTAACACTTTTTCAAAAAGTTTTGATACAAACGGCAAGTTCGATACCGGACGGTAACTGCCCAAAGCATCTTCATCAAGCGTCAATTTTTTAGGACTGGTCTAACGACCGCATGCTTGAACACATCACGTACAATTGAACTTTCGAGGGAAGTGTTTATTATCGAAGTGATCATGGTTGCCAGTTCTGACGAGCATAGTTTAAGGAGCCATGCAGGTAATGGGTCTAGCCCGCATGACTTACACGGAACGATTGCGACAAATCTAGTGACGTCTGATTCAGTGACATCTGTGAAGCGTGTCAACGGAGCACCACAAAAAGCAGAGTCGTCACCGAATGCAGCCGCCTTAGCATATGAACGATCACCTCCAAAGTGGACTATGCTTTGCCGGATGTTATTCACTTTCTTCACAAAGTGTTTGCCGAATCGTTTGGCCAAATCACTCGAAGAAACATACAACGGCAGTTTCGCAAAGCCAGTGTATCCCATAAGGTTTTTCGTGATGTTAAAGAGCTGCTTTTGGTCACTCCCACAACTCGCAATCTTGTTGGAGTAGTAACTACGCCTCGTGGAGAGTAACATATGGTTTACGGCCATACATAGCGCCCGATATGCTTGGCGGTGTACCTCGAGGCCAGTACGTAGTCAAGTCCGCTCCGCTCGCCGTCGGTTCTGCTTCTCATGCCGCAGTTCATCGGTGTGCCATGGCGAGTTTTGTCGGAAGGTTACGGTTTTCTCGAGCAAGGGAGCGTGGCGATCGATAATCCGACGTAATGCAATGTCATATGCTTCCACCATTGCCCCAACAGGTCCACCAATGTAAAAATCTAACAAAGATGTAATATTTTTGCAGAAATCGGAAACACATATATGACGCAATCTGCGAAAAGTGTGTGTTTTTCCCGACAGCCAGCCGGCTTTCCTGCATTTACCACAAAACTACCACAAAAAGGTGGTCTCCGGGTGAATCGCCATGTGTGTCGTATAAACACGGATCATAGACAGTTGGTAGTACAGGTACTACGCAAGTATTATCTCTAACGATGACCACCTCCAAGATGTGCCCCTTACTGCGGGTGGCATCTTTCGTCAGTTGCTTCATTCCGCGGTCGCCGAGTGTCTCAGAAAAGCGTCGTACATCCGGTTCTGTTGGAATGTCCATGTGAAAGTTTAAATCGCCAGTGATAATAATATCATGCGTATCCAGCATTATGTCATCTAAATACGCAGACCACTGGTCAAAGAAAACGGTGCTGGTAAAACCGTTTCGCTTCGATGGCGGCAGAAGATACACGACACACAACATGAAGGTGATACTACGTGTAGTTACATAGTAATCGGAATGTTCAAAATTAGTGTAATTTCCGCGCGTTGAAATCGCTTTTATTGTCAGGCCGGACTTGTATAACACTGCCACTCCTCCCCTCGTTTTCCACCAGGTCGTGACACGGAATGAAATTCGTATCTACATGGGACTAACGCTCTTATCACGTGATCGTCAATGACGCAGCGACAGCATTCCAGATCTAACTGATACAACCTAATGTCAATATGCAATCGTAGTCGTATATGCTTCAATGAACAGCACTGCAGTCTGTCCCAGACATGACACGCCCAAATAAATAAATGTTAACAAATCACTTAAATTCGCAACATCACCACTATTGGCAGTGCACGTAATATGTTCCGTGTATCTTTATGGAACAACTGCTTCAGTTTGGTTATTTACATGCCATTAATACGTATCAAAACTTGAGATTAAAACGGAGCGGAATACTTGCTGCCAACATGAGCGCACTGCATCCGGGTAGCCTTCTCGAATATACATGAATGTAACATTTCATCGTCTACGCAACCGCTTGGTATTGCTTCTATGTATAGGTTTGACAACCACGCCGTAATAATCTCTCGTTACAGTAGAGACCACGTTACATCGTCCTTTTGTGGATCACTCTAGACTGGTGTGTTCTCCATCCCCAAACCTCAGTTAGTGAGCCATATATTTCGCATTTGTCATGTGATCCCTGTCGATGCTGACACCATTGTAATAATTTTGTCACCACCCAATTGGTAATACAGTAACTCAAAATGTATATAAGTCTTCATTATAGCGACATTCCTACACGCTGTGACATTATCCCATATAAATTTCCACCGTACCACAGTTCCTATTCATATAAAGCTGCCTATCATTCTATAATTATTACATGTTAGATTAAACGATCCTACCTGTCTACCCTAACTATAATGTTCTTTAAAATCTGACACCATCCACCTCTCCAGTGCATTTACACTATTGCGTAAGCACTAGCCAGCCATCAATAGCCATACAGGGTAACTCCTATTGTAGTCTTTCACAGACGGTATCAGCATATGTTATGTTCATAACCCCAAATCTTGACAGTGTTAGTAAGCAACGCGGAAGGATTCCCACAGAGAAAAAAAAACATTATAGAGAGCAGGTTGAGGCTAGATTAGCGGCTTGTCGGTCTTCATTAATATTCATGATGTAATTCGCACGCGCTCCGTCGGCGACGAAACGGTCTTTATTTCGCAGGGAGATGTGTAGGTGGGCATTTCCCTACAAAGTTCAAACAGTCACTTTATTATAAAATCGTTCACTTACGTGCCTGTTCACTTAATATTAAAATATGTTTTGCAGGCGTAGCGATTTATTCGATATTACAACAAGGGACCGGGGTGGATCCTGATGTGGGTCCAAGGAGGTTGGAGACTACTTTTGACATAGACATAGAGACATAACTGAAATTACATTGGATGGCTGAAAACCAGATTCTAGGTACACTTTGAGGCTTTTCAAATGCATTGAAATTGCACCTTCCCTATCCACTGGATGGTGGTTCCTTTTGGCCAACAATTAAATTATATTATACATGATTTACAAATTAAATATTCTAGGCTAAACATCAGAATCTAAGTTTCAACATGTTATATGTTATCAATTGTTCAGTTCGAAAAAAAATCCAATGGATAGTTCAGGTGCCTTGCTTTGTGCCTTCAATGCTTCATATCAGAACATAACAAACAAATCTTGATTTGTTCATGTATTAGTATTATGTATCCTCGCGCGGCAGAGGTCGCTGCTGCTGATTACGTCAGTGCCAGCCAGCAGCATTCTCGCAAGCCAGGGCTGTTAGCCATGCAAAACTAGTCCTGGCTGATCTCCTTCGCGAAGTGCGGAAGTTAGGTGAGTCAAACAGGAGGCACTGCTGGCTGACACTGACGTAATCAGCAGCAGCGACCCCTGGCGCGAGAAGATCGCCGGCCGTACCCCCTGGCTGATCGCTTTGCGAAACCCTGAATTTAAGCTCAGCCTATAAAATCGCTCACTATATCAGTGGTTGGCGGCAGGTCAGGTGGTCACAATAAAACTCATTTCAACCGACCGTGGCTCGTGTTACATACAATATTTAGGAAGTAGAAGCAATTATTCGAATACACAATATTGGGATTCCCAGAAGTCGTTTATCCGTCTTCAAATTGGGGCGGGTGTTTGCGCTGTTCTCACGGGCGACGCAGTCGCGACTGGCGAAGCAAATTTCTAGTTTGACTCAGCTAACTTCCGCACTTCGCGCATGAGATCTGCCAGGGCTAGTTTTGCATGGCAAAAGCCCTGGCTTGCGAGGATGGTATTGTGTAGAAGAATGTTGTAAGCTCGAATTAATGTCTACTATTGACTGACATATTGCTGACATTCTAATCTAACATAGATCATTGTTCACAGCCTTTCTATTTACTGTTTAAAGTATTATTTTGGGGCTAAACCGTTGATCGCATGCGCAGTGGTTACAGCTATAGGTCGTGTGTGGTTTGTTGCCCACGCGGTCAGTAACAGATCATTGTGGTTACTTAGTATTAACCGAATGTGTAAATATAATTGTTTCAGCCACATGATAAAATAATATGCAAACAATATTCTAAGTGCTATAAATTGGTCTTTAATATTTAATTTGTAATCATAGAACACTTAATTTTTCTGATAATTTGAAATAAAATTACATGAAAAATAATGTTGACAGTTTTGTAAAATAATAACTGTGTGGCTCAACAGTTATACAGAAGTACCACCAACGTAATAATTTACTTGCAAACATGACGTAGTGTAACTGTAAATTACACAACTTCATTTATTGTATTGATTACATATTTGCTGGCTGGGACACGTAGCATGATTGCAGATAATAACTTTTTTCAAATACGGGCGTGGTTGGTGTTACTTTGAAAAGGATGTCCATGAGCATGTTGTTAATATGCCTTGTAGGAAGAGTTGTAAGCATGAAACAAAGTGCCACGTTTTAACGGGAACACAAATAACGTGACCATGCATGCAAGTAAACAATTTAATATATTAACATCATCTAAAAAAACGTGTAACTTTATATTATAATATTATGTAATATTTTATTTTGATACGAAAATTCCCACCCACATCTCCCTGCAAAATAATTACCGCTCCACCGCCGACGGAGTGCATGCGAATTTACGCGTCATTACTTCATGAATATTAATGAGGACCGAGAAGTGTATATTATAATAAGCATGTTCGCGTTTCAAACGACGTAAGATTCGCTTATGCCATTTCAATGATCTGTTTCATCAGTTCGTGCAATTCGACGCGGTTGAGAGCACGTAGCTTTCTGATGCGCAGTTGCAAGCCAACTTTTTTCAAGTCTCCGTTCAGCATCGTTCGCAATGTCACCAGAGGTCCCACACGCTCGACATCCGAACTGCGATATGAACAGTCGTATGTCACTGGTCAAAGAGCAGTTTATAGCCACCTTGACTGATGAATTCACGCAGAGACTATGCTGTAGTTAGAATGATGCGCCTCTCGAAAGGCTCGTACACATTGCCGAGAAGAGTGAACAGTTTACCCAGTGTACCGTTAAACCAAACAATGGCGGCATATGTACTCTAGCAGCACCCAACTGCTATGAGGCAAGCTGTGACAACACATATGCCAATGATGATACCGAAATTGACGCACTAGTATATCGTCTAAATATCGTGTTGCAAACATGCTCGCAGCGTAGAGGTAATGATCACGGTACTCCAGTCTCGGGAACACACAACAGACAGATCGTAGCCGCAATAGTCAACATTTGCATATCACCTGCTATAACTGTGGAAAGCAGGGCCACATTGCACGCTACTGCTCAACACCACGTCGTCGTCAGGTTCGACGGTCAGGCTTCTTACTCACAGTGGCGCACCAAAACTCCTCGTTCGCATAATGGGACACGGCCGGATTCCCCAAACGGGGAAAGGCTAGAATAAACCCTGGAAAAACTAGCTTTTCTCCAAACACTGATCCGGGAAATAAGGTACACAAACATGTGCCACCTACCAGTAATCTTGATGTAATCGCACGATTTTATAGGGTGAAGCCTGTTGATGGCTGGGTGATTCGTATATGCATGCATGGCATGGAATGCCCCCTTCTTTTGGACACAGGTGCCGCAGTGTCATTAGTTGACCATCAAACTTACACACCAGTATCGCCGCTAGTCGTCGCCCGCCGTTGCATCCTATACACTCTCAGCTACACACAGCAGATGGTGGCCATTATTTGGCGAGACAACCCTGGAGTTGGCATTTGATGGATTCCACACATCACAAGATGTAGTAGCTGATCTACGAGAACGTGGTGGAATTCTTGGGTTGGACTTCCTCCGAAATGTCGATGCGGGATGGGTTGCTGAAGATTGGGCCCACAACATTTGCATTGACCAAACAGGGTAAGCAAGACACAGTGGCATGTGTTCGCCTAGAGCAATCTGTGGAAATTCCGCCAAAAATGGAACTAGTTGTCACTGGAATAGCTTAAAATAGGCTGCAGTATGCTGGTGGCAGCACCGCCTTGCTGACACCAAGTGCTAGTCTAATGACTGATTCCGAGGTTGTTATGGGTGCATCCTTGGTTTCAAGTGGTACCAAGCACAAAACAGTGGTACTCCTAAACCCCACGGATGAGTCGATATTTCTCCGTAAAGGTGGCACAGTTAGTGTGCTACTTTCGGTGCCATGCATTGTGGTCTTCAATGTATCAGACGAGGACTTGCCTTGTGAAGAGTATGCTGAATCAGGATAGACGTATTCCAAATCTACATCTGAACAACTTCCTCCAGAGCTAGACAAATTGTCTTCTGAACTGTCAGCAGAACTAAATTTGTCTCAGCGAGATGCTGTCCGAGCCGCTCTCCGACGTTATTCGGATGCTTTTGCTGATACTAGTTCCCAGTTGGGTACGACTGGTCTTACAATGCATAGGATATATACTGGATACCCAATCCGCCAACGGGCTCGACACCGGTTCAGTCCATGCTGGATAAGGATATCATAGAGCCGAGCGCTAGTTCATGGAGTAGTCGGGTAGTCCCTGTAAAGAAGAAAGACGGTACAGTCCGATTTTGCGTAGATTATCGTCGATTAAATGATGTCACCCGAAAGGATGCATACCCCCTGCCGTTGATTTCGGATACATTAGATGCTTTGGCTGATTCTGAGTGGTTTTGTAACCTTGATTTGGCATCTGGTTACTGACAAGTGGAACTGGACAAACGAAATAAAGAGAAGACCGCCTTCAGTACGCGGCAAGATCTCTTCCAGTGGACGGTCATGCCTTTTGGGCTCTGCAATGCTCCGGCAACTTTTGAGCGTTTGGTGGAGCTCGTTTTGAGAGGATTAAGCAGGAAAAGTTGTTTGGTTTATCTTGACGATGTTATTGTCTACGGAAAGACCTTCGAAAAGACATTACACCGTCTCACTACAGTGTGGGACAGATTTCGTGCTGCTGGCTTGACGATGAAAGCCAATAAGTGTAGGCTATTCCAGACTGAGGTTTCCTATCTTGGCTACATAGTCTCGAGACACGGGATTGCTACATATCCACAAAAGGTATCTGCAGTGCGAGACTGGCCTCGGCCTCGGCCTCGGCCTACTACGGTGAAAGAAGTTCGTCGATGTTTAGGCTTAGCATCCTATTATCGGCGCATTATACCATCGTTTGCTCACATTGCCAGCCCTTTGACGGCCATGACGAGGGCAAAGCGTTCTTTTACCTGGTCAGATACCAAAGAGAAGGCGTTCCGAGCCCTTCGACAGGCCCTTTGTGAAACGTCTGTTTTGGCATACCCCACTCGAAATGACGAGTTTGTTTTGTATACCGATGCGAGTGCAGAGGCCATGGGTAGTGTACTTTCACAACGCCAGGCGGGTGGTGAGAAAGTCACTGCCTATGCATCTAATACCTTCAGTCGTACGCAGACTCGATACTACACAACACACAGGGAGTTGTTGGCAGACTCGATACTACACAACACACAGGGAGTCGTTGGCAGTAGTGACCTTTGTTAAACAATTTCACCATTATCTGTGGGGCCGACCATTCACCATTATCACAGATCATGCGTCACTGACATGGTTACTTAATTTTAAAGAACCTGAAGGAATGGTTGCACGGTGGCTCGTCACCGTTGGTGCCTATAATTTCCAGATTGTTCATCGACCAGGAAGCTCGATGGGTAATGCTGATGCACTCTCCCGCAAGGTGTCACGATCATGCAAGCGGTCAGAGTGCAAGGATTGTATTCCAAATACGTGCAGTGACCAACAACCCTTACAGCAGCCCAATTCAAATCACAATGTTGTCTCTGCACTGTCCATTGACAATCTCTTATTGGGCAAGATTGCTGAACAAATCGTGGATCCACCCAAACGTCTTCCAAATCTTGCCAAGCTGGTTCCACCAGCCACTTTAATGATTGTTCACCACCTCCGGAGAAAGTCGCGGAAACCGGAATATTTGCAGTGCAGTGGGTTCCAGGTGTGACGTTAGCGGACATAAGTCGCTGGCAAAGCGAAGACGAGAGCATTGATTGTATGCTCTGTCACAAGGATACCCGTACCCAGAGACCACCGTTCGCACAAATCAGGAACCAAGATTACATGACCAAGTGTTTATGGCATCAATGGGACAGGTTGACCATTGTGGATGGCATTCTCTATCGTAAGAAGAAAGTCAGTTTTGACATGGGTCATAACAAATCACTTGCCTCCCTGCAACGACGTTGCTATTGGCCTAGGATGTCAGAGGACGTCAGTCGGTGGCTCACCCTGTGTAGGGACTATGGACAGCGCAAACCGGCATCGGCACCACACCGCGCTCCTCTGATGCAGATAGCAGTAGGAGTTCCTTGGGAACGTATAGCTAAGGACCTTATAGGTCCAATGCCCGATACGGTAAGCGGAAAAAATACGTTCTAGTCGTCGAAGATTATTTCACGAAATGGGTTGAAGCCTTCCCCATACCCGACAAAGAAGCACTCACAGTAGCCGATAAACTAGTCACAGAGGTATTCTGTCAATTTGGCTGTCCAAGACAGCTTCATTCCGATCGGGGAAAGGAATTTGACAATACAATTCTTCAGAAGGTGTGTCGCATGATGCGAATCGATAAGACGCTAACTACACCTTACCGTCCGCAATCAGACGGATTGGTTGAACATCTTAACCGCACCCTCCAAGATATGATTTTTACATATGCCAGGCTACGCCCACAGGACTGGGAAGACCATCTTCCGTATGCCCTATGCGCACACCGTGCTACGGTACACACCAGCACTAAGGTGTCCCCATACCGAATGTTGTCATGAGATTACCCTTCCACTCGATCTACAAATCGAAGGACCCCCCAGAGCACATGTCCCACAATGTACAACTCAGTATGGCGAATGGCTTCGTGACGCCATGGAGTTAAGCCACAGCATAGCTCGACGGGAAAGTCGCAAGGCCTCCCTTCGTCAGAAGATCGCATATGACATGAAGGCGACTCCAGTAAGTTGTCCGAAAGGGAGCTGGATATGGCGTTACAGCACAGCCACAGCTACGATGAAAGGTAGAATCAGATGATCTGGTCCATATCTAGTGGTGGGTCGTCCTTTTGGAGTGGCTGTTGCGATACAACGTTCTGCAGGGGACCGAACAATAGTCGAGCACATCGACCATCTAAAATAATATGTGGAGGACAATGATGATCCACTAACCAGTTGGTTGACCAATGACTTACCAATGGACACCGAGGTATGCTCTCTAAACCCAGGACGCTGGACACAGACTCCAGAGCTTCCTACTGACCAACTTCGAGTATAGGCTACAGATGATCGTACTGTTGGTGACGATAGCGAGGTAGTCAGCCCTCCCCCCTGAGGCGGCTACCGATGATGATATAAACCTTTGGCGTGGCCTTCGCACACGTCGCCCACCCACTCTGGTTGACCTATAGGTCAACCCATCGCTGAGTACATGCTCGTAATCATGTAAAGTAAATGTGTCTGTCTTTGAACGAGTGCTAGGACAGATGTATGCTTTTCTACAGCGATGGCTCAGAAACAGTGGGTGACATGATGAATATGCAGATTTCTGTTAGCAGTTGCACGCAGTCTGACATCACTCGCCAGCAGTGAAGAAAGATACTCACGCCATAGTTTGGTCGCCTCAGTGTTTTGAAAGAATCTGTTGCACTCAGCATGGTAGAATGATAATGCAGTAACCGTGCTCTGCTTCGTCAGTTCCACATTTGAAACACATTCGCCTGCGGAATACAGTGTTATTGGTTTCCAGGCACACAGTAAAATATGTATCAATATTGTTTGGTACATTACTGTCGTGTGTAAGCTTGGTTGACAGTGCCATGCCAAATATGGTGTGGATGTACTTGTTGAATTGGTTGTAGGAAACACATTGTTCTATGCCACGTGTTTGAGTTTGTTTTAGTGTCACGGCCATTTCTAGTACGGTTGCCTACTTGCACTAGTAACTGTTGACAGAGCACGAGGCAGTCATCTGGAGGAAGAATCCGCCCTGCTTGACACTAAATTGTTGACGATACGTCTGCCGATGAACTGGTCCCTACGCTCGTACTCATGCTGATGTCGGAAAAAGGATGTTCGAACTTGTTACACAGGGCGAGATGTCTCCGTACTGAAGACATCCCAGCACCAGAAAATGTACTGCTATGGTAGTACACATTCGCCGTATCACATGCGTCGTCACAGTTTGCGTGGGTGCAGCTACAGTCGAGAAAATTACATTGGACGTTGCTTATATCGCCACCATCAACCCAGACCATTCGCTATATATGGTGTAGTTACTTTCATCAACGATGCTTGATCTGTGTTACACTTAATCTACGTATGCGAACATTCTCCGGATAATGATGATATATATATTTTATGAAGGACCTTGCATAATCAAATTTTTCTTTCTCGAATTGTACTGCATAATTTTATATACTTGTTATATACCGTGATCTAGCTAGCTGTCTGAGGGACTGTTCCAAGAGTGGATTCTGCAGCTGATTTGATTGCATTTTCAACTGAAACCCATCTACCGCTTGGGCTGATGTTAGTGTCCAAGTCCCGAAACGAATTGGCGATGGCTGCGCAATATTCTTTTTCACATTTTCAGACGATAGTTTTTTCTGTGCAGTATCGCACACGCTTTTCGGAACTTGATTTGTGCATTTTCCCCGACATACCAAACACACGACGCATATTTAGCTAGGCTATAATTATGCGGTTGTCGTTATTTAGAAGTGTTCCCGCAGTGTTCGTAGTGTTCGTTGTCCTGGCTGACCAACTGTGATGTTGGGCCGTAGGCGTTGACTACCGTCATGACGGAGCTACTTGACATGCGGATCTGGGGCCGGTTTCATGAAGCGTACTTAAACTTACGCAATTACTTAGCGTCACGTGTTTTGCTTAACTCTTATATTTGCTCATATTAAAAAAATCGCGTAATTTACTAAGACAATCATCTTAGCGTTAAGAATGTTCTTAGCCGCTTCATGAAACCGGCCCCTGGATCACAGCGACCTGTCAGATACCGACCAGGGACCGGTTTCAGGAAGCGGCTAAGAACGTTCTTAACGCTAAGATGCTTATCTTACTAAATGACGTGATTTTTTAAATATAAGCGAAAATAGGAGTTTACGCAAACACGTGACGCTAAGTAATTGCGTAACTTTAAGTACGCTTCATGAAACCGGCCCCAGTATCGTGAAATGATCCTATTTTCGAGCTAATCTGCCACAACAAATCCTGTGCCATAGTTTCTTGACTTGGACGTCATTCCTATTAGACGGTATGATCTCACGCGATCATCGAAACCGTTGGGACACTTGGTTTCCTGAAGACAACACACAGCGACCTTCCGCCGTTTGAAATCTTCGGACGAACTTAAATTCAGAACGGAGGGATCGTCTAAGGAGCCGCAGTTTCGAAACGAAGATACCGTCACGCATCAGTACGTCAAGTTTGATTGCCGTGGATGGATGACACAATGGTGTTGCCATCTAGCGAGTGTCAGCAATACAAAACTTCATTACACGACGGTTCTGCCATCTAGCGAATGTGAATCTTCTTGTGACGGTTTGTTTATAAAGTATTACTCAATTATCGCTCGGCAATGTGTCAGGTTTGCAGCAAATGTGCGGGATGTCAGAATTCTCATCATGGTCACTAACATAATAACAAACTCCTTGTTCATTATTACCACATCGAAGGGCAAGATGAGCGCAGCAGGACATCGAAATAAAAGAAGACATTTTTGGGTAAGACCATTTTAGATTTTACATAGCCATAGGCGCGACCATTATAACGTTTCCTTCATTTTCCTGCAAAGTTTGTCGAACACTTTTCTTGAAAATTTCACAGCATATTTAACCTCCATTGACACTGTGCTGTGGAAAATTCGTAAAATTCTCATAGTTCGTTTTTCAGAAAAATCCACCTAAACCTGATACTCCTCAATTTCGCCCCAATCTGTTGATGGATCTTGAAATATTGGTGCGTTCTGCAAAATAGCCACCGTGCGAATACGCGAGCGACTATCGCACATTTATTGCTACATCGTGAGAGATCTAATGCAGTAGTACATTCAGTATTCATTGGACCAACATGTCCCATGCAAAAGTGCTCGAACAAATCCACACATTACACCAAAACGCTATTTTCAAGGGCACTCTTTAACTGGGTAATGGTAGACGAATCCTTAATGTGGTCTTACCCCTTTTAAACGAGGGGCGTCACCCACCTCGACCGAGAAGTGTGACTTTTAAAATATGATTTCATTGGTTATAAGTCGTTGTAATTTTATTTCACTTTTTTATTTCGAACCTGCATACAAATAATTATTTGTTGACCTATAGAACGCCTACCATGCATAATAGGTCACCATATGTTTGTCTTCGCATAGAAATGTGTATCAATGAAATAAATAAAAAAATCGAAAATTTACATTAATTAGGTAGGAGCAACTTGCTTAGAACAAAGATGGCGATACGCAATGCTCTATGCAGCCGATTTAGGCATCGAACAAAATGAGTTTTTCAGTTAGTCTTATAAATGAGTACGTTTCTGTTACCATTAATGTATACTTAGATAACATATGTTGCATATAACAGTTGTGTTTCAGTTCCTCTTTAAAGGGAATAAAAACACCTATTGCTTGAATTCATTATTATATTACATCCTGCTATCTATTTCCATGTCCACCAAGCCAACAAAATCAATTAATTAGAAATTCCACATTTTTTGCTGTGCAGCCGGCCATTTTCGAATATGCATATTTTTGGCGCACTTTTCGGGATGCCGAGATGTGACGTCACATATGACCCATATTCGCACCAAGCCGACTCTTTTCATGCATTCAAAGCATGTTTACAAGGATAGCTTTCAGGTCGAAACGAGCGTCAAAATTAGTTATTGTGCGATATTCCGATGTAATACAAACACTAGTCATCATAGAGGAACAAACAGTTATCTTACGATTCCACATAATTCCAATTTTATTCAAAACAATTAATGCGAATGGGCCTACAAGTCGACTAGGTTTCGTCGAGCTAGAGCTCGTTTTCAGAATAATTATATCAAGTGCAACCAACGGGAGATAATCTACACCAATAAACATACATAGCAAACATATATTGTATCCAGCCACAGAAAGTAACGTGTACAATCTCATAATATCACCAGAATATCGATATATGAAGGAGTTGTGTACAATTTATCATAACAACTTAAATCAGTCAGCGAGTTTCCATTGGCCCCGCTAGCTCAGTTGGTAAACGCGTTGATTTCTTGTCATTTATTTTACAATCGGGCGACGCCGGTTCAATCCTGACACCAAACCATTGATTTTCTTTACACGTTTTTGGTTTATGTTTTCACGAAATAATATAAACCAAATCATTTTGTATACTATAATGCACTGTTTGTAAATATTTTTTTAGTAATTATTTATTCGCCACAAAAATGAAAATATGGTAATTATATATAACGGTGTTTCTAAATTGTATTTATCCAAACAAATATAATGTAATGGATATATAATTTATTAATTGTATATATATTGTACGGTAATATATTGTAATTATATATATATATATATATATATATATATATTAGAGAGCGACAGAGAGAGAGAGAGGCTCAGGGAGGAGAGGTGTCTAACATGTATTAATTTGTGCAAGTCGTGATATAGTCGGAGAAAGCGTTTCATAGGCAGTCAATTTCCAATATTGCCACTAACGAGAAATTCACTGATAGCTCGTAAACTACACATTCGATCTACTATAATTATTGTATTTTTGGAAGTACGCAATGTGCATGGTTGAATACATTGTACATATAGGGGCGATGCCACGTTCGCAACGTCCCAAAATATGTAACATTACGTGTGGGTGAATGGTGATTTGGTCGGTCCCGGAGAAACTAAATCGCTACAGTGGTGCCACCTGTCTGGTGGGACAAGTGAAATGATACACATTGACCCTACTGCGGATATCGCAACCGGTTAATGTATTGGCAATCATAACACTCAATTAAGTGATGACAAACGACAACTAAACTAACTACACAATGACGGTGAGTGCGTTTTCCACGTAAACCTCCTCCAAAATTATGCGGGTCGTTTCCCTCCATCCAGTAATGCTGTTGCCAACGTGGTTCGGCTCCTGCGGGATACAGTCCCCTATGTTCCAGGCGACCTTCACTTCGCCTGAAGCTACGCCTCGGCAGTAGCTCTCCACTGAAACATAGCAAATTTATTTATCGCAGCGACAACTACAATATCTGCCTTGCACGTCAGCATACCATCTACTTTCAGGGATTAATCTACGACCCGTAGAATAGAACGTAAGACCTATATTTTTCACAATACCCCGTATATATCAAGATTTTCATCGTTTATGGAGTAAATCAGTTGTTCGGAACGTAAAACGATTTGTGCCCGTCATGGACTTGTCAACATGAAGTAGACGCTAAGATAATAATGCATATGTTTATCCTCATGCCAACAGCATGGCAATACGAATATTATTTGACAATTCGACACTATCACGACTAGGGGATATCGATGGACGTAAATTTCACATTCTCTCCGACCTTCGTCACTTCGAACAAACAACGAGTAGATCTGCGAGTGCGTTATGGTGTTTATGTAACGATCCAGTGTGTTTTTCTGACATTTAATAAACATTACTATCACAACGTTCAACTATCAAGGCATCCCGTCAGGTGACGGACATTTTTGCTAGTATTAAATAATAGTAAAAGTGGTTATCGCCTACACGCCTTGCGGTTTCACAGGCTGTACTGGAACGTAGTCCAGTGGGGTACTCAGGGTTTTTTTGGTTACTCGGAATCCCCCCAAAAGTACTTACTATTGTATGATCCATACGGTAACGTACAACATGGGCGTACCCTGGGGGGGTTTTGGTTACCCGGAAACCCCTCCAAATTTCTGCACTGCTGTATGATCAAAATGATGGCAATGCACGTGAGTACACGGAATGATGACGGTAATACCCATAGGCGCGGGAACAGGGTTAGGGTTATAACTTGGTTTTGAACAGCACTGTTCCCCCGTGTTCGGATGTCATGAGTTCAAAGTCGAGACAGCGTAGAAGCTGAAGTTACAGCGGCGAAAAATGTTCAACAGCACCCCCCCCCCCCCCCCCCCCCCCCACTCCCCATCCACCCACCGCCTTCCGATGTCACACAGTCGAGCCAACCGAGACAGCCACAAGATGAAGGACGTTGTGAAGGTATGCGGCGAAATTTGTTTAGTGGTGCTGAAGCTCCGGTAGGCCCTAATATGAATTTCGTTCCCGCGCCACTGATAATACCCGTTTGGAAACTCCCCAACATGTCAATCCTGGTTACGCCACTGTAGTCGATAATATTTGTCCACGCATACATTCTTTTGATGATCCACCTAACAGATGGATCAACAATCTATCTATGTACGCTATCGGGTGCGACAGTATCTTGAATTATATCTAAATATTTCCAAATGTCATAAAATACCCTCAAATCGCAAATGTGACATATATCAGTAATTATTGTTCAGGTCGGTAACGTATATTAAGTACTACTAATTAAGTGCATTCATTCTATATAACTAAAGCAGAAACTATGTTATATGAGAGAACGCCTAAAAAGCAAGCCCACCATATGCCGGCCGAACCATGTTGGTGCCTGCCATTTGAGTGAGAAACTGTGTGTCAATGGTGTTCGGTGCGCTGCATTCCTTCCCGTTTATAGTGAAGAACCAGCGGCGACATGAGGGGTGTCCGGAGCCGGCTTGTATCAGTCGCATGTCACCGTTCCACACGACCCGCAAGACCGTGTAATCTCGCTTCTTGTCGAAGTCACACGACTGTTACAACAATGACGAATGACATCGTCTTTTCGGTATACACGGCATGGATTCACGTATTTATAAAGGTAAACAAAAGGCAAAGCTACGCTACGCTATTAACAAATTACACTGATCTTCGTATAACAATTTTAAATATATAACGAACAACGTTTTCCTAATAAACCACTACGGTAATAATGTGACTATAGATGCAAATGTTTAGTTGGTATTAACTGTTTAGGTGCATAATAAAAAAAATGTGCGTTTTGTTTCCCTTTTTAAAAACACTTTCTGTAACAATATGTTATATCAATAAAGCAAACAACAGTCTATAATCAGGTTCACTACGTCTTTTCGTTGTTGCTTTTGTGAGGATTAGCAAACATATACATTTTTGGAAACGTTATGGCAGGAAGAACAAAAAATCAATGTTTCTTTAAGCACGTAATGCTGGCTTTTTGGATTTTTATTTCTTGTAGATGTATTGACTTATCTCGCGGCCTTCTTCAGCAGACTGAATTTACGTCACGTAACACAAGCTAGAGATTGACTGGCGGGAGCTCTTGGCCGACGTCTCTGTTCAGTGAAGGCTTCCCCCTGTAGGTGTTAATCGCCTCCTTGATCTTTCTCCTCTGCCATTTCTCCTCGAAGTCTAAGATTTGTACATCTTTCATTGAACACTGGTGGTCTGTGTTCAACTTGTGTTCACTTATCGCTGATAGGGGTTGGCGACACGATAGAAGTTCATTTAAATCAAGTGCCCTCGCTGTTTCTCCTATGTAGTGTTGGTCGCATTCTGGGCATTGGATGTCATATACCACCCCCACTTTGCTGCCTTGTCTGTTTTGTCGTTTGGGTGTACCACCAGGGACCGTAAATTAAGTCTGCTGAAGGATGCGGGATGCGGTCGAAATTATACAGAGAAAAAACAAAAGTTTCTTGAGAGGTAAATATACCCAACACGAATAACCAAGAAACCGGATCATCACTGCATTCAAAAATTTGAAATCGTTGATCCTTAGTAGAACACATAATTAGACAAGCAAATTATAGCTATAGGGGACGCAGTTATTAAGAAAGGGAAATTTATTTGGGCGGCCATTTTTGAAAATCAAAAATAGCATATATATATATATACATACATATATATATATATGCAACAGAATATGCTGATTGAAACATAAAGGGTCGAATTACCACTTGAGTTAACATATCATTAGTGTTTCAACCGGAGACTAAGATACTACAGAAGGCAACATGCCATCTTACACCGGAAACGATTTTGTCTTGTAACACAGATAGATACTAAGGAAGCGACGCTATAATAATGGAAGTCCTTTTTGGCTACTTTCTGTTCAAGATAAAACCAACTTCAATACTTGAAGGGCGAGAGAAATAGTGTCACAGAAGCGTTGTTAGTCATGCGTAACGCTGAAAGTCTTTTCTGGCTACAGCGCAACGCGTGACAACGCTTCTGCGACAGTATTTATCTTGCCCTCCAAGTATTGAAGTTGGTTTTATTTTGAACAAATTACTGCAAAAAAGACGAAAACGCTCACAATATTTAGTTTTTGTTGCATCGACGTTAAGCCACGTCAGCTGATGCTTTTGTACAAATTTGACAAACGTACTCTTGAGAACAACACCGTATTCACTTTCATAACTCATTGCCCGCTTTGATCACTGCTTCACATTGACAGATGATCGGTTTCTTCCTCCAACAGCACCTACAATGACGGCAAAGAGTAACGGGTATTCTTAAGCAGATCGGCTTTCTGCCTTAAGACCACTGTAAATCTTTCTTTTTTAACTACCTGCTATTTCCATCAGTTGTCAATGGACGACATGGAAACTGCAACAAAGTGTTGTTTCCTAACGTTCTTACTGTACATCATCGATGAGAACCCAGCTGGCGAGTACATTGCCCAGTCTGTTTATCCAGTCTGTTGCAGGACATGCATGCTTGGGTTCCATAAGCGAACCCGGGGGCTGGGTGGCACGTACCCCCTAGACGTTTGGAATTTGGCGGGCCCGTAGACTTTTTTGAATGGACCCTCGTGACCTTGCCGTCCTAGACGCTTGGAAATGTGCTCCCGTTCAGGTTACAACAAGGTGTGGTTAAGCGAACAATTTAAACAGCACTGTGATGATTCAAACACCAATTCAAATTATCTTGGTAGTGTTGAGGAATGGTACAAAAACTGCACAAAAGCGATCCGTTCACATACATCCACCATGACAATAAGTAGATCACAGCCTGGTGCTCACTTGTACAGCTGCGTAAACTAAGGTCATGTGTAGTGGTCGAAATTGGCTAAGCTTTCAAACGTATTGCTCGATCCGACGGCTATATTACATGGATACATTATGACTAAACAGACAAGGACAGCACTTATAGCAACATGGTGATATCGGGAATGTACCGAAGCAGGTGTGCACCAAGAATTGACATGCTAGAGGGTTTCCAAACGTGTATTGCCAGTGGCGCGGGAACGATATTCATATTGGGGGGCTACGGAGCTTCAGCACCACTAAACAAATTTACTCCGCCAGGCCGCCGCATATCTTCACATATTCCTTCATCTTGTGGCTGTCTCAGTTGGCTCGACTGTGACACATCGGAAGACGGGGGGGGGGGGGTGCTGTTCAAAACCAAGTTATAACCCTAACCCTCTTCCCGCGCCTATGGGTAATACCGTCATCCTTACGTGTACTCACGTAGGGGAACGGCGTGCAAAACGGGCCCCCAGCCGTTTGGCGTTATTGTACTGTATACATATAACTGTCTGGTGTCACTGCTAAGTAACTCATAAAAGGGCCCTAGTAAACATTAGTCGGAAGTGCAAAACGCATATTCAAAGTGTGAGCTCAAAAAGAATTAGTTTCACACTTCTTAAAATGTTAGCACTATTTTTTCAAAATATAATATTTCTGTTTTGTGCGCTTTGAAAACACCGGAAACGGTGGTATACATAAGCCAAACGTAAATGCTATAATATATATGGTTTAGATTTTAAAAACGTGCAGAGTTTGTATTTAAATTGATTATCAACCCGAGGCTGTGATGTGCGCCCAAAACGGGCCCGTATGCTGTCCGCTATGCTAACAGGGGTTCGCTGTCGTCGATATGGCGTTGTTGTTACAATACGTACCTCTGCATTTGTAAGATTTTATGGTATTACATTATTTTACATAGGATATTAAATATTACTTCGTAGCGGGTGTCTGACCTACACTGGTAGGAGATCAACCAACAGAGTGAAAGTCGAGTGAGAAAAGACACGCATCACCTCGCTCAGGCCATACAAACCGTGTCAAACGTCAACTTCGATTGAGAACAAAATGCAACAAAAATCCTACAACGCGGAAGGAGTCTCTAACCGACACGAGTGGAACTAGACGGGGAAGGAAGTTGGCCGTGCCACTGCTATGCCTCGTACCATCGGAAACAAGCACCAACTGTTTTCGGACAGTAAGGACGGGGAAGAAAGGATAAAATGTGACTAATATGCGCCATGGGCACACCATGACTGGCCAGGGTCCGAATATGCACAATGTGTTTGACTATTTAGCAAGTCAAAAATCGGGTGGTGTTCTGAAACATCCCGTAGATTTTTTATATAATTTTAACAGAAATACGCAAAATTTCAGCACATACGTAGTCAGACAAGTGAAGATGATTTCGTAGACATTTTTTTTATAAAAAATGTCAACTTGATGACAAATTTCTCTCAAGGGGCCCGTTTTGCACACCCGTTCCCCTACATTGTCATAATTTTGACCATACAGCAGTGCAGAAATTTAGAGGGGTTTCCGGGCAACCAAAAAAAACCTGGGAACGCCCCTGCGAAGCTTAGTTACTTTACAGGTTATCCTTCCGCAATTTGCGATGCAAGTAGCATGATTCACGTTATGAATGTACCGAAGCTTGGGTTCTTTACAGGTTATCCTTCCGCATGAAAGTAGCGTTATTCATAACAAAACATATGTTGCACCGCGATCGATTTTTTCACTGCGATCAAATAGCTTGCGTTAAAATATCGTCTTTACGTTCCAGAATACATAAAATACCTAATTTGTTTCACCCATATATGCTTCTCACTTTCAACATATGGGAACCATAAAGAACTACAAGCATGACTTTCAGAATAATGATTACAGTTTGGAACAAAACATAACACCATGCTAACAGATACGACGGGACACATTTGTTGGAACCAGCGCTGCAGCGTGACGTCACACTTCGGTGTATAACTGGTATTATCGAAGTCGTTAGAGCGATGTCAGGTGTTGACAGCAATATATCAACAATGGACCCAAACCATAGGTGGATCCATGGTGGCCTGGTGTACGTGTTCCCCAGACGTTTGGAATTTTGCGTGCCTCGAGACGTTTTTGAACGGGCCCCCAAGATCGTGCCCCCTAGACCATTGATAAGTGCCCCCATTGATGTAACAATAAGCTGAAATTACGGTGACGCGGTGGCGAAAAATGTTCAACAGCATCCCCACCCCCCGCGTCTTCCGATGTCACCAGTGGAGCCAGCCGACGAAACGGCGGAGAAGCTGAAGAAGAGCTCAAGATATTGGGGCGCGGCGACGAACAAATTTCAACAGCACCACCCTCTCGTATTCCGATGTCATGACCAGACAGTGAGAGGCAGCGGAGTCGTGCCTCCCTAGACTACCCACTATGGATCCGCCTCTGCAAATCTATACAGCTACGGGGCCACTGCGCAGACATTTCTAATATATGGGCGGAATTGTCCACATGCTTCGATCGAATACTCACCAATAATAGACCATGGCTATACAACTTAATAATATATTGGTTGATGCAGTATTTCAATGGGCTCGTTTTATCGTAAATACGACTTCGTAATACCTGACTGACCCTGCTTGGGGTTTGTTTATCCATTTCCGGACGTTGCAGCCTTGATGGATTGTCTATAGACAGCTCTTTCGTTTGCCAGTCTCCCCACTCGCCAAACGTCTGCTCTCATCCATTCCTCTGTCCTTCCCCCATTGTCTCCTAGGTCTTCCTCTGCTTATGCTGCCTTCCACTTTTCCTTCCAGTATTAGTCTCTCTAGAGACTGATGCCGTTTCACATGACCGAAATAACTTAGTTTCTGTTTCTTTACAAAGTTCAATAAAGTCACGGGTATAACACCAAGCTCATCTGCGATGGATTCGTTAGTTCTATGTTCAGTCCACGAAACTCGTAATATCTTTCTATAACACTACATTTATATGTTTAGTAATGTTCTTATTAAGAGTCCAGGTTTCGCATCCATACGTAGCCGTTGAGAATATGCAGACTCGGATATTCGTAGTTTCTTATCTTTGTTCGTTGCTTTCCACAGCTTCTTCATCTGACTGACCCAGTTGCATAAATTTACCAGTGGTGTAGTCGGGATGCTCGTGAACGTTCGAGTTCACCAAGTCGTATTCGCGATATTCACGATGTGATTAGAACACAGCATAAATATGTGACTAATGCCCTGTAAAGCTAACTAGACACTTACGTTGTTGAAATGTGTAGAAAGAAGTTGCTAAATAATGTTTGCTGTCTAAAATCTAACCACAGGTGTGTAGACAAATCCTGAGAACACCGTATTTAGAACAGAACACATCAAATCCATTTCACTGTACTGATTTTATTAAGTAGTGCAAAAGCAACATAAAATTACTGTGGATAAATGTAGATTCAGGGAAATCCCTTCGTATCAATAGTACAGAATTATGCTTACAATGCGTTTGACTTTTCAAAAATATTACCCAGTTTTTACGAAAACGTTTCATAGTCTGTCCATGTAATGATTATGTATTCAAAGAACCACTCTTTGCTAATACAGCAAACATAAAATACTGTACATTATATACTTATGTTAAATGCGATGATTTTACTAGCTGAAAACACGTGCATGCCATAAACAAATCAATATTAGAACGTGACTTGGATATGGTCAACTAATGGTAATGTTTGTTAACAATATATGCTATAAGCATTTACTTCTACTTCACGCAAGAACAATTAATGCAAATTACGTTATTAAACATATGTCTGTAATTGTTATAATAGCCATCTCTTAAGGTGTTATAACCGTAAACATGAGGTGTCTTACATTCTACGATCTTACGTGTCCAGGAGACATGGTTTAATTACGGTTCTGTGCAATTTCAACAGGAGTGATGTGCAATGAATGGGATATCGTCCGCGTTTATAAATATGGCTTCCAAATATCAGATCATGGCTTCGAATGGCAATACTTGAAACATGCATAGTCACCTCCGTTAGTCTAGCAACTTTCAAATAATATATCCCAGTTTGCACTGCACGATGACCTCGTTTTGAGCGGATATAGTAAATCATGTTCACATCTGTTAGCTGTTTTGCAGGTGTAAACCCCTCATGGTTGGGACTTATGAATGGTATACTTCAAATTTTGTTTCCGTATCAACATTTAATATGCACCGCGCCGTTGCAAAATTAACTGATTGTGTTTTTTGTGAGGCAAAGTATTAATTTGAAATTAACAGATGATTCGATGTAAGTGTAGACAAAATAATATATCTATAATCACCGGTTACAGTACCAACCAACACCAATTGTGAACAGTAGACATCTAAAAAATGCAAACCACGTGCATGAAACGTCTTCTTAAAGCACTGCATCAAATACATGATATCAAAATTATTCAAAATAACAATGTTACATGTTTCATACAGCAAGACATGATTTCGTTACTAACGTGGGAAAAATAACCACAACCTTTAAGCATGAATGTCGTTTAGTGTAATTCGACCATATTACTTGCACTTGCTAATAAACCAGTAGACGCAGAAACAAGAGTTTAATTAGCACATCTTGATTATGATCACATAACGTCGATTACAATTAAATTAACTTACATTTAAATGGAACTGATTTACTCCGACATGTGCAGTTTATTGTGTTTGAATTTAATATTTGCCGAATTAGTGTTTGGGCAGACTAGGGTGTAATTTTAAGAATCACAATTATTAGGGCCAATTACATGGATAAATAATCATTTGAAGACATGATTACAATTGCAAATTCGTCTTTTTATGTAAAATCAATCGTAATCAATTCAAACACGTGCAATCAGTATAATTACATATCTCAATTATATATATGTCCAAAAATGTATGTGTATCAATGACATAACGGCAATACTCTGATACCAAGCTATAAACACATTCATCAGCAACTGATTATTTGATTACAAAAATGTAGTACAAAATATGTCTTTATACTATTCATATTTCTGTGCAAATATATAATTTTGCACAGTGCTCTTGCCACCATAAACAAAGGATTTTCTTTGATTTCCTTTTGTTAACGATGAATGGGGTGTATATGTATATGTGTATATGGTATGTTATGTGGACGATAATAGTTAACACTAAAACTGCCTTTGAATATCGAAGTAGAATTCAAATTATGATTTGGCGGCAATAAATGGTATATAACTAACAAAAGTATGGCTACTTGAAATTCAGGGTAACTGCTGCCCCAATGGAAATGAAAACAATTTTGAACCTATAGAAATAAGACAGCAGAAAACAAATAAAATATAATATATTAATTAAGAGGCCTAAACCGTTCCAACCCGTGAACGTTTACATAAAACAATCCAAAAGATAATCGTCCACAAACAGCAAAATCACAGTAAACAGACACGTGAAATGAAATCAATCGTTAGTTCCGCCGACCGCTCGACTTCGCGTTGTTCCGGTTTTGGCGCCGCGGTTTCGTTTTCCGGGTTTTGGGTTCATCTACAACTTTCAGAATAGGTCCGGCCTCGTCGTCTTTGTACTGGTCGTCGTCGGCCTGTAAGACTCCCTGGTCCTCCCCGAGAGCTGCCTGAGTGTCTGCCTCTTGTCTCATCCGCTGTAGTAACAAACATTACACCAATGGATACACAGAACAGAGCAGGCCATCAAAATCAAATTAAATGTACAAATTGAAAGCGTTTATTCAAACAGATGTAAAAATGAAAAGCATTTATTCAAACACATTAAATGTACAAATTAAATATACAAAAGTATAAGTGAAACGTTTAAATGAAGAAACACTAACGTAAAAATACTTATAATGTCATGTTATGTTACTCCTTTGTCGAAAATTTCTAGCAATTTTTATACATGATGTTAATTTCTTAGTGAAACATTGCTTATGTTTTACTTACAGCTGCCACTACTCATGCTATATGGTATAGTATTATGACACTGTATATCGTGACAGTAAAAGGGAAAAAGAACAATACAAAACAACATGGAGGATGGCCAATTCCTTAAAGGGATTCTTTATAAGCTAATCTACACTAATAATGTACCGTATCAAAACGTATTCATTTCCCATAAGTACTTTCTCTGCTACTTATGTCTTGCTTGTTTATGCATACTTTGGGTGTTATCTGCGCAAAAAGCCGATAAACAATTGTGTTTACGCGAATCACTTTGCGCTTGTTGCCACGTGGATGATTAATTATGCAGCCCGAGAATAATGAATATTCATGTCCGCGCAGTGAACAACGCGTAGACCGTTGACGTCACACACACAGCCCACATGTCAGATTCTGACGTAGTTGTTTCAAGCAATGGCATTGTAAATAAGCAATTTGTAGACATGTGTATATTGACAGCTATTTTGTATAAGTTTAGGAAGCGTATGCATTGTTTATTTATCCTGCTTCACAATGCCGTTAGCCGAGTAACGTTTCGATTAAACAGAATTATAACGTCCGCCAATGCGGACGGCTGCAATCGCTGTCAGTGTCAGCTGCCGCTGGGACTGTCACTGAGTCTGTCGAGCCTCTACTACAGTAAATAACATAACTTTAGGCAAGGGTCTCGCCTTTCTAGTTAGTAAAACTGCATTGTCCGGTATTTGACATGCAGTGAACGAAATTGCACCCTAAAATATCAGTATATGCAACCATAGCAAGAGGATTAACCTGGTCGTGGATGTCATTTTTTGCCTAAATCTGGGATTTGGGTATGTCTTGCGGTTTGCCTTTCCAAATTACAATCAGCCGTTTTTGAAAAGCCCCTGTTTCCCCACTTATTTGAACCGAAACATAAAAATGTGAGATTCTTACGTTCACAGACTGTTTTTAATGATACATTTACGATTGTTAGTAAACCTGGCTGGCATGTCATCATTCAATGTAAACGTTTTAGGTTTGTTAAAAAGTACACAATACCATGTTGCCACGGAATTTTGCGATGCACAAATTTTGGACACCGGCAGATCTGCACTCTAGTATACATAAGTTTTTATCCATGAATATATTTTAAAAATATAATAATAGGTCAAATCAAAATTGTGCTGCTTCATGTGAATAGCACATTTGATAACAATATTGTACTCACCAAAAACAAATTAAACATTTATTTTTGACATGTTACTGTACACTTGTCACAAGAATGACCCATATGTATAATTATATACAACATTAATTATTAGAGCAAGAATAACAAAAATATACAGTGCACTCTGGATAAGGTCGAACTTCCAGGTACCCATGAAAATACTAATAAGTGGAATTTCTGATAACTAGAAAGTTATCAGAAGGTATTGGGACCTTTGCCCTGGACCGAGAAAAATATTGACTTAACTTAGCAAAAATTTATTTATGTGAGTTCGAGTTATCTAGAATGCTCTGTATATGACCAATGCATACAGGTAATTATTTAGAAGCAAATTTAAATTTGGGCAGAGTAATGGATTGGGATTTTAGTCTGACTGAATCAACACAAGGTTCTCTAGTATTTCTTTTCCGTTTAGCCAGCTATACACTTGGTGATAAGTCCCATAATCCAATATCTAAACTGAATTAATCTGCATAGTGTTGAGTTAGTTAACTCATATTTAGGCTCAGTTTCCTAAATTCAACTTTGTTTATTTGCAGGAACATTGGAAATAGCTTAGCTGATTTAAGATGAAATTGAAGAGCTCTACTTAACAGTGCCATTAATTGGACAATGGGTCACCCGACATAAGATGATGTCTGACTTTGTTCTGCCCCATTCTGTTCTGTGCGACATCTACTGGGAAGTTGTACCTCACTTTGAGTTTCAAATGGATGTGTGCATCTGATAGCTTTGTGTATCAAAATGCATAGCAGTGCTATTAATAGCACAATATGTTAACTAACACAGTAGTGAAGAAGATGTCTCAAATGGATTTGTGCAATCGATTGATTTGTGCATCAAATGCACATAATTCCGTCATTATGTTACAAAGAAGGGGTACATAATAAAATGTATGCTTTCTTATGCTCATCACATTTGGATTGTTTTACAGTATATTCTTCAAAATTTGTTGAAACAAGTTTGTGTTAAGTGAACTATACTAGGAGTAGTGTATAAAAAGGTGTCAACAAAGTTGCTTTTACAATAATTTTGAAAATTCATAAAATATAAATATTCTACAACATTCAAAATGTTTTAAGGATCTTCTTGAGCTAAATACACCTATGATGACTGAAAACAGTGTTTTTAAATATGCGTTACTTTTTAAAGTTGTAATTTTATAACTTTATATCCATCATACAATGGCCATTTTATTTGTTATCGAAACAGGGTTCGACAGAAACAAATTCAATATATTTTACTGTAAATGATGGGTAGAACAAATAATAATTTTTGCACTCAGTACAAAATAAAACATGTTTTTACACTGATGCATTATATTTAAATATTTTGTCGACAATAATGTTATGTTCTTTATAGATCTACATTTTTAAAACTAAAATTAAACCTTATGTACATAGGAAAGTACTCTTGGCAAAATCAAATTCTATCTCCTCGCAACCCCCAAAGAGCGGCAGAATAATAAGCAAGTTGACTGTGGCCGCTAAAAGGACGATGATGATGATGACATAACCGCCTATCCTACTTTAATACCGTAAATTAATTTAGTGATGTGTAATGTATTTATATTGCTCATGGAAATAACAGCTCGATTTATGGTGTAAATAAAATGGTTTCATTACTGAATGTTTCTCGGCTTCAGTAAGTTTCTGTTATCTAAACGTTTCATTAAAACACTTCAAAATGTATAGCCAGATGTACCTAGTGAAAAATGAACATGATGGTACCATAGTTTTTATATTCCAACAAAAACAATGCCAATCATTCAATATGACATCGGCATCGACGGCTTAGGCCTTAGGCTTAGAATTCTCCGTTTATTCCATATAATTTCCTTCTTTTCTTGGCTGAATCTGTGACATAAACAGCAGCTGGTCTACGTTTCATTTTGATAATTTTATCGGTCAGGACTCATTCGCATGGGGGTGGCTAATCATTATACACCCATGTTGATGACGTATTTCTTGCATCTATTAACTCGGCGTAGCTAATCAAAGTTTGACGGACAGTCCCGAATATTCATGAGCATGCCTTATACGGATTGTGAAGGTGGGCCCAAAGTAGAAACTCCGCGTACGCAGAGTTATTTTTTCGATATATTGTCAGGGTCATTAGTGATTAATAAAACATAATTCTAATGAAATAAAGGCATAGAATTACATGAAATAATCATATTAACAGGATTACCTAATAATTGTGTGCATTACAAAGAGATTTAAATTATCAAAGAATCCCTTTAAGTCACGCAAGAAAACTAGGTAGAACTGTTCTGTGGACTTCATTCTTACCTGCTTCTCTTCTTCAAGCATGCAGTCCAGTGTGTTCTGTGTTTCATTGATATGTCCTCGCAAATTATTTGCAGCCTCGTCCATAGCTTGATGTCTGTCCCATTGACGCTGATCCTCCACGTCCTTCCTGGAGGTGTGCAGCTGATGCAGGGCATGTTGTAAGCCAAGCAGGGCTGGAACAGGTTGTGCCACTCGTGCAAATGTTGTGAGGAAACCGGATGCTCTTTGCAACAAGGGAAAAACAACTCCCATGAACCAGTTCTTATAAATCTCAAACTGGTTTTGTTTCAACTGGTGTTGATGTGACATCTCGTGCAGTTCTTTCGGGTGTAGCATTTCACCCCCGGGTGACGCCGGCTCAGCACTGGGTGTAAACAGCACGTAGCACACTTGGCACATGGTGTCGTCGATCACGTATTCGTCGAAAGGATCTGCAGTAGACATCTGGTGCTGCAGTTCAGGTGGCGGTGCGTGACTCGAGGCACCTTCTGGTATGTGAGGAGTCGAAATCTCAGTGTCTAGTAGTTCCTGGTCCGTCTGGGCCTGCTCGATGCACTCGTCCGTGAAGAACTCTTCCTCCCAGTTCTCTTCCGTCTCTCCATCTCGTGGTCTGTCTTCCATCTCCTGAGCAGTCAAGACATCTAGACGCATCTCTCCATGTGGTTGACTAATGACATGCGTGCATGGCTTGTAGCGACGGTCGTCATCGATGGCACACACGTCCGGCACCTGTATCACGGTGAGGCCTCCCCACGTCCGACTCCACACACACTTCCGCAGAGGTTCCTTCGGGTGACGCTTCTCGAGTAGACGTTTTAACGCAACCACGACGTCCCGCTTACAACTGGCTGCCTTGGCTTCGGCCAGCGCCGTGGCAAGGCGACTCGGGACGTTCAGCGCAGCTGAAAAACTGGCAGCTGCAAGACGGTCACGCAGCATGTTCTCAGCTTCAAGCGGGATAGGTCTGTTGACACCGGCATTGCTCAGCATGACAAGCGCAAGGATGAGCACACGTTCGCACTCGCCTGAACTGATCGCCTGACCTGACCTGAAGACATAGTCAAACAGGTCGAAGTCTTTGTTTCTGTGTCCACACATGACACGAGCTAGAGACAATACACGCCCTACTGCCAAACGCTGACTCGCGTGCTGATGAATGATGCTGTAGAAGCCACCATTGCTCTTCTGCGAGTGTAGCCCATCTCTGAAGTTTATCGCAGCTAGGTAGCATTCAGGCAGCAACACTGTCGACGCACCGCCTTTGGAATGTAGATTGAGGCACAAGGCCAACATGATTTGTTGCTCCAGAAGCATAGCAGCGTTAGCGATGGACGGCAGCAGCGGATCTCGAGGTCGGACAGCAATGAAATAGAGCAGCATGTTGAGGCAGGCAAACGCTTGCACGGGGTCATGCTTGTGGTACAGCTGCACCGCCCCCTCTATGTACTTACGGAAGTAGATCAGACCTGTAGACCTGTGAATGCCAAGATCAGGCGGCGACCGAGCCTTGTGGAGGTGTTCCTTGAACCATTTCTCTTCCGGAAGTAGCAGGCTGTGTAGACTCTCCAGGTTTGGTTGGCACATCAACCTGATATTGTGGAGCATGACCAGACGGTCTGTGTTTGCCTGGCGGTCTTCGCGGTCCACTGGTTTCCACAACCACTCTTCTGTGCAGCGCATGATTCTGTCCCGGAGCCGTGTGTTGCCTCGAATGCTCCGCATCAGCTCCACTGTTCCATCGGAGACTCGGCCGTCGTCTGGGAACATCGCCTGGTAGAACTTGCACAACCACTTACCACGAGGCTTCGTCTCAAGATCTCTCAGCATCTTGCTGTCTCGCGAGTTCACCTTGTCCATGAAGCGGCGCTTCAGGATTGTTGAGATCAGCACATCCAGCTGTACCATCCACAGCAGGGCTTGTGCCTGTTGCTTGCATTGTTCCCGTGTTGCTACAAAGTGGGGACGACAGCAGACCTCACACTCGAGACCAGCTGAATACCTCTCACATGGTCGGTTCTTGCTGATTACATCCATAGCCCTGATCCGTATCGCAGCCACAATGCTAGGCACCATTCTAACGAGGTCGCTGATGATGTACTCGTGCGCGTCTTTCTCTTCCAGTAAGTTGCCGATCGTGCTGCGTATCTTCGCTGGCATGCACGCGTTGATGTGCGCGCCCTGCCCACGCATTATCCTAAACTTGTGACGCTTGTCCGTGTCTTGCAGCCCGTAGTAGTTCCGCACGTGTCGGGTCTGGTCTTTCTCCAGTGCTTTCTCTGCAAACTCCAGTGCTCGAGCGAGGTCAAACAACATCTGCAGACAGCGGAGACATTTGGAGCAGCACTCGTCTTTGTCCTGCAGTGCGTTCTGATCTAACAACATTTTGGTGCACATGATCTGGCCAATGTCATTGTGCAATTTGTGGAACGTCTCGTATGCCTCCGACACTATCGTGCTGTCGTTCTTCAGGCGACCAAGAAGCAGTTTTGTTTCCGCGCTGCGACCCAAAAGCAGATTGGCTTCTGCGCCGCTGTGGTTGTGGTCGTCACCGATGATAACGAAGAGATTCAACGCTTCGAGAAGATACTTCTCCGCGTTATTGCGTTCATCATCTGATGGTGTCTCATGTGACATGATATGTCTAGAGGCCGACAGAAGACAGTCGGCACGGAATGGCAGTTGTGTTTCAGCTGAGACATATTGGAGTGCCATCTCTAATTCGCCAGCTTTGTAGAATGCCTCTGCTGCTTCTGATGCTCTTCCTGAAAACGACACACGCAGACTGTCAGTGGAAAATGATATGAATGGAAAATTTACAAGACATGTAAGAAACACACTACTAAAATATATATTTTTGATTACATTTTTAGCAGCTGAATTAATCATTATATAAGTTTGGGCATTTCATTGTTAGCACCCTTGAACGGAGTTTTACTCTGGATATAAGTGTAAAAATAGCTGTGTAGTGGGTCTGTAAAAACTAATATAGCACAGAGAAACCTTAATATGGAACACAATAATCAGTAAACCTCAGCATCCAGATATCATTTCAGGGGAATAGAATTACCAAAAACTAACATACACTGTTATGTGCAACACTTGCTTGATGGGAAAACTCTTCATTACAGCCACTTATATAAGGTATCACTGTCCAGATTAACGAGATTTCATTGTATCATGCCTGATAGATCATACATTTTACTGCCAAATTGTACACAAATAACATATGACACATACTGCCGTGCATAGATCATCCAGTATAACACGTGGCAGTATTACATGGAAATGATGGGACTGAATCAGGCAAACCTTAGAAACCAATTTGCGATAACAAAACTACATACAACAATACCTTACAAAGTTATTTTATCTAAGATGCAAATATCCTGACTACCCGGTATTTGGTATTTGGGTGCTACTCAACACTTAAACAATCAAATGCAAAGTGTATTTTTTTTTATTTTGTCAAGAACATCTTTTCTTCTGTTCATGTTTGTGTCTTCATGTGAGCAGAGAAGACACAAAGTGGAACAAACCGTTCTCTTGCATGATCGGTGCGGCCAACTTGACATAGTCTCTCTGCAGAAGAAATTGAATCTTGTCGGAGACGTCCGGCAGACGGTCAAGGGAGCCGAGCATGTTGTCCGTGTGGCCACTCTGGTGGTGAAACTCGGCAGCTTCCAGGCATAGCTGCTTCACAGAACGCGTTTTAGAGCCTGGTCGGTTGGCCAGCATCTTTGTTGGCACAGGCTTCCCTTGCTTCTCATACTCCTATACAACCAACAGCAGGTCAGAGTTGGGCATGCCTGATTGGAACAGTTGTTAAAATAACATAATAGAACTTTTGGTTAAGTGTATTTATTGAACAGACCCTTTTTAATAATAATGATATTTAAATAATAATAATTACATCAGTGTATCAGTTGTGTTATAAATGTTATGTGTCAACATAGTGCTCAGTGTGTGTGTGCGTGCGTGCGTGCGTGCGTGCGTGCGTGCGTGCGTGCGTGCGTGCGTGCGTGCGTGCGTGCGTGTATATACACACACAAAACTATCTCTAAAATATGCTATTTGGCTATTAGACTGTCTAACTTGCAAAAGCGTTTTAAGCCTTAGTGTATAGGATACATCATTGTATCACTTTGGTAATTTTTGGCTAAATTAAAAAATCATTTAACAGTTTGTCCATTGATGTCACTAAAACTAGTTGCTTTAATGTTTCATGAAATGAGCCTAAAAAATGATCACAAAAATCGAGTTCAGAAGAGACATAATATAATACCTCGCCAAATCCCACTTTTCATACAACAAAATGTTCATTACACAATAGTATTTAATCACAAGTATGTCATGAATGTGCGGGCACGGGTTTAAGATAAACAATCTTGCAGTGATGATAACCACTCTCCTTTATTGTTTCACAGGTGGGTGTACGCTAGTTGTCACAAATCTCACAAAATGTCATCTTTATAAGATGCAGACTTGCAATTTTATACACATGACTATGCCAATGATTACAAAATTATTTACTGTAGTTTTACTATTTGGCTTAAAAATTACCCACCTGCACTTTGATGTGGTAACGACTGACAACGTCAATGGCTTTGTCGAAGTATTTTGCTGCCACCAGGAGCTCCACTGCCTGCCCGAACTTGTTGTCGTTCTCATAGGCTCGACTTGCGTCATCCATTCGTCCCAACTTCTTGTACAGAGCTGCAGCGTGGTGTGACTGCAGACAAATGAAAACATTCAAATGTTTGTTCTAATAGTGGCAACGCTATACGAGATAAACATATATAAAACCTGTCCATTGGGACTGTGCGATATGTCCATTAAGACCAAATTACTGCTATGAATAACATACTAGTCACTAGACTTTCAAAAGTGTCATTATGGACAGGTGTGGCAGGGGCTTAGCCAGAGACCCGTCTGTCTTCAAGACTGGCAGATCACCGGCCAAGATGGATAATTACAACTGATAAAACCAGGGATTCCCTTGGAGCATGGAAATGTATCAATGACACGTTGTACACTGGAATGCTGCATATTTTTTGCCGCATGTGCCCAAAAGTCGCATACAAAAACCTGTCAGAAATCTGAGAAAATTGAGGGGCACTTGTTTAGAATCTGGACCCACCTCAATTTTGCCATTACTAACTATAGTTTTGCCTAAATTTGATATGTTGATGCAATAATTAATAATTCTACATCATCCCAAGCATATTTACCATATAAAAATATTGCGTCTTAGGTTTAGCGCATTTTGAGGCCCAAATAGTGCTCCGGTTTGCCTTCAGTCTGCGCATTAACACAGACAACGGCCGTGCGGACAACAAACAGAATGGCCTCAATGGACTTCTTTAAATTACATCTTACATTGATGACTGGACACTGAGAATAGTGTAATCAATACCTTTGTGCTTTGCCTACTCTCCTGGCCTGTCATTGTTTATAAGCTTTAGTTGAGCACCGTGAACAGCGTTTGTTGCCGCCAACATCATATTATCGCCCATCGTCAACTTTCAACTATTGCCAAACAAAGTCCAACCATCCGCGACCCAAGTTGAGCCCACAGGCCAGGGTTTGCGGAATGTTGTATTAGCCGGAATAATTTCCTATATTTTACCGATATAGCTATAAATTGAGATTGCCTATGTTGACTATAACTGTGATTGAGCTATGTTACTGAGACCAAAATGCAAACTTTGACAGTATAACTATGTGGACACTTAATATTTATGCAACATATTAAGACATTTTTGATGCCTCATAGAAACAAGATCCAGTTTAAACCTTCACCAGACTACGCTGAACTTGTTGAGTAACGTTTACCACAACTCTCACCTGTCCCATCTTCTCGTACAGCTGTGCAGCGAGCAACGTTTCCTTCGCGTTACACAGACACTTTGCCGCCTCCATTGTCATTCCACAGTTGAGGTACTCCTCCGCGGCAAACAGGAACTCGTGACGTAACTTGCGTGGGTTGTAGCAGAGCCGACTAGCCTCGAGGGCTCTCTGTTGGGCTCGTGACATCTTCTCCTTGTCCAAGTCTCCACTTCTCACATAACACTTGGCAGCCACATTGTACAGGTGATGCTTGTAGAACTCGTCCCCTCGGTGGCGCCACTGGCTGCATGTCGACGCCTCGGCAAACACGCGGTCGGGCAGCTCTAAAATACAAAATACGGGATTTTTTAACACAGGAGATAAAGGAACTATGATTAAAACACTGTATTTGTTCCATTATGTGTACCTGCCCTATTAAGCGTACACCCCCCTTTTTATCACCACCAGTCATGTGACACCAATCTCCAAGACCAAACTAGACTTGAGAAGTTGAGTCTTGACTGTTGTTTTTTTGGTGATTTATTGTAATTTACTTTTGTACAAATGAAAAGATCTATATCACATGTCATTACAGTGTCCTTTTGTCGTCAATGTTTGACTCTCATAACTTGGTTTAAACTAATGTTAACCACAAACAGTTGATAATAAGTACAATTGTTTGACTCACAGTCTCAAGAAGTATAAATAAAAAAGTCTAACTTGCCACTTATTTATACCCATGCCCATAGTATTTGAAATAATATTTAAGAATGTCAAGTACTTTCTTCATCTTTAGGGAAGTATTATAAAGTATAAAAAAATCTTAAATATATCTATATAGTATATCCCACATTTAGTGCAATCTACTAAATACATTAACTATGGATAGAATATATATGTTCCATTTTATATTTAACTACAATACTGGTGGATTATATTAGTCTAATTAAACCACATTTTTCTACTGCTACTTGGTGCTCGGTGGACAGTTAATTGTTGGCTCAATTACAAATACATCAGGACATTTTTCACACCCACTGTAGTTTAGGTTGAATTGTGTGCACCCTGGAGGCTGTCACTAAACCCATAGGCTTACTTGAAAAACGGTAGTTGGCGACTTGGCACCTGGCAGAACTGGCTTCAAAGCAGTGAAAGGCCAGTTTAATCCCTTTAGTCAATGCAGCAGTCTCTTGCTATTTAAACGTTCATAAAACTCTTCGGTAAAACTTCACCACTGCCATGCTGAAGTTGACAAGGGGGGAGCAACTCTAGGGTAAAACTTCACCACTGCCATGCTGAAGTTGACAAGGGGGGAGCAACTCTAGGGTAAAACTTCACCACTGCCATGCTGAAGTTGACAAGGGGGGAGCAACTCTAGGGTAAAACTTCACCACTGCCATGCTGAAGTTGACAAGGGGGGAGCAACTCTAGGGTAAAACTTCACCACTGCCATGCTGAAGTTGACAAGGCGGGAACAATTAGAGGAATCTACAACCTAATCAAATGCTTATGTAGTTGAAATTTGATTTAAATGTTCAATAGTAATATAAATGTAATAGGTCAATTACTATCACATTGCTTCCTATTACAATTACACTGAGTTTTTGCTCAACCATTACTATTACTATGATAAAATCCAAAGTATCAAAAACTATTGCCACTATGTAAAGAGCAAGATATATACTTTACAAAAACCCACTGTTTATATTATATTGTTCATGATTTCTCCCTTATATATCATACTGCTGTGAACTCTGGGGCAGCACTTATCAAACTATTAGTCAGTGTTTTTATTACACTGAAGAAAATAATCAGGCTAATTTGCAATTATACTTTTTGATGTCATACTAATACATTATTTTGTGATTTAGGTATACATAAACTGCCAGACATAATAAAATTGAGAATTTCTATTGTAATGTTCAAGGCTAAAAATAAGATGTTGCCGTATAACCTTCAAAAATTCTTTGCTATTAACCATGATTCAAAGCATTTGACACGTCAAAGTAAACAAATTAAACACGTCTTTGCTCGCACAACTTTGAAATCTATGTGTATATCGGTATATGGGGTTAAATTATGGAACTCCTATGATGAAAAAATAACTAGTTCAGCTACAGTTAAAATACAAATGTAATTGAACAAAATGAATGAGATTGCTTTCTAAAGATATATTTCCATGTTGTTACCAATGTTGTGTTTAATATACCTGTACAACTTATAGTCGTGTTGGGGGAAGTGATTAATAAGTACAACACTTCTGTCTTCTCCCATTTCCATGTGTAAATGTTTATGTATTGTATATTGCGTGTAGTTCTCTTTGTATACATTTTCCACTTGGAAATAAACAATCAATCAATTGTTTCAATACTTGTAATTGTTACTATTACATATTACTATTACCCCAGGCCTGATTAGAACGCATACATTCTGACTTATTTCCATATCTCAACTATTTGTTAGGTGTACTTTACGCATAATAGAACAAATACAGTATACAAAATAATGGAAAACGTTATTATATACAATGGAGCCTCACTACTGAGATCACCCTCGTGATTGGGCATGTGTCCTCAATGGCGAGGTAACCACATCAGCGTCACTAATTTCCTATCCTTTACTCTAACAGAAATAATTTCGGATTTTCCGAGGGTGACCTTAATTGCGAGGTTGCTGCATTACCAAGGTGACCATATAGTGAGGTTCTACTGTACCTTGTTCGGTGACATCTGTCCCCTCCTTTGCGACAACCTCGACAAGGTGACAGGCGCGGAAATACTCAAACATTGGGGCGCGAGCGTTCGAGTCTTCGTCAAAGATCCACACGTTCACCCGCGCCCTAGTCAAGGCAGTGTAGAGATACTTCAACTCGGAGTTCAACACCTTGTGCTGGTCAGGGTCAAAGGCCAGGGGTCGAGGTCGGTCATCTGAGTCGACAACACCTGCAAGAGTAGTGTGATACGTTATCTTTAAGGAAGACAAAAATGGATGTTGCGTTAAATTTTAGTCTGTCAAAGAGAAATGATTGGTGAGGAACTGACAATGTTTACTTATCAAATATTTTACTTTCCTATAAATGTTAGATGCAATATGTATAAATATCAGATGTATTCTGTATAAATGTTAGATGTATATGTCAGATTTTCAACAGCGACAAAAATAAAGTAGAATCTTACTTCGGTCAATTTCGATGACAGCGCTCTGACTACTGGTGGCGCGCCCTACGTGCTGTTGCTCCAGCAAGGTGTTGAGATGTTCAGTGACAACTCTCCACTCCTGACTGGCCTGAAAGGGGTTTACTAAGTGATAATTTTTAAACCTGCATACTGTTTAATCACAACACTAGTACAAAATACCAAATAGTGTGATTAGCCGTGTTCAGCTGTGAATTTAGGGAATTAAGAATCAAACAAGCATCAAGAATGTGGATAATTACATTTGAGAGAAAAAATGCATATTCAAGTAATTCCTTTTCTGTTAATATCTTTACCCTAACTATGTTATTTTCCCATGTAGTCTATAATAATACACAATTTCTAGAGTTGCAAAGTATGTGTGTATTTTAAAGTATTGCAAGTATTTACAATATGTTTGTGAATAGTAGACATCTGGTTAGTGGCGAGTCCATTTAGCAAGAAGTTACGTCATAGATGTGTTAACTAAGAACTAAACAATACCTTACTTTTGTAATGCTTTAATCATATTATTAAATATTGCAACAGACATGTATATTATTGAACACAAAAGAATTTGTAATACTATAACACATAATTACAATGTTTTGGAAAACGCTAAATTTGTTTATGTTTCACAGGCACATGAAATATTTGTAAGAGTACCGCATACATCCCTGGCAATGAAGTTACATTTTGTCTTTATTACCTTAAGATGTACAAATAAAATGAAGTTAACATCTGCTGTGATGAAAGACACAAGTGCCCACCAATAGTAATATGTAATAGTAATGATTACAAATATTCAAGTAATAGTAATAGAGCCAAAAATCAACAAAATGAAGGAAACTAATTAATAATAATACATCACATTGTGATGTAATTGACCCCAGGCCTGGTGCCCGTATTTGTCAGTGTATTGGATACGTCTCTGGCAATGTTAGTTAGGCCTACGTCCTCTCTGTTCCATTTGCTTGAGTTTAAGAAGTACATACAAAATGAAGTCAACATCTTTTATGATGATAAACATTAGTGCCCATCAGAAGAGATATCTACTGCATAAAGGGAGAAAACCATAGTAACAAAAGAAAGAAAAGACTGTACCTGTGAATCCTTGAAGAAGTTGTACAGCAGAATGTCATCGAACTCGAGTCCTTTCGCCTCAAATATCGTCAGTACGAGACCGAGACTCAGCTCTTCCGGGATGTGTTCGCGTACTTGATCATTCGCAACGAGGATCGCCTGATGAGCGCCAAACTCAATCTGTGACGTCTGCCGCTGACTTCCCCGTAGCAGCAACGCCAAGTCGCTGACACTGCATGATTCGAGCAGCACCGGTTTCGGGCCCTCAAACAGCCCACAGTCCTTCTCCAGCCGATCAAAGGAATTCGGGAAGAACTTGATGAGGAGATCAACGATGCTAGCCGCAAGAGCGAGGATGCCAGCGTGGGAACGATAGTTGTGTGTCAGCTGATAGAGCCGCGGGACTTCGATGGTGGATGCCTGGTCTTGGCAGCGGAATGACTGCTGTGCGTAGAAGAAGAGTGAGCGGAGATCTTCGAAGCGGAATGCGATGCCTCGCATGATGCTCTGGGCCGTGTCGCCCGTGAAGAACGTTGCGTTGGGATCGGCCACACAGCGAATCAGCAAACACAGCTCCGCCTGGGTGAAGTCTTGTGTCTCGTCGACATAGAACTCGTGAACGATCCACTCGGGGGCAGCACCATTGAATGTGAGTCGGTGGTAGATATGGTAGACAAGGTCGTTCTCGTCGTACATTGCCAGGTTCTGCTTCAATCGACGGTACTCTTTGTACAGCTCATAGACGGCGCTGCGGTCGCTGTTGAAGTTTTCGGCTCGCTTCTTCCCAAGCTGCAGATACTCACCGAGCGAGAGATATCCCGTCTCACCCATGAGAGCCTCGAAGGAACCCTGAATGAACGAGCGGATTTCCATCCACACAAGCGACGAGTGGCAATCCAACTGCAGCTTCTTGTTCATCTTCGGCCAGAGTTCGTGGACAAACACCTCATAGGTGACCTCTCTTCTCGGGTCACACTTCTTCCTGTGCTGTTTTTGAGTCTGAACATCGTCAGTGGCGACATCTAGTGGCATGACGTCGTCGGTGTCATCGTAAAAAGTGACGTCGGGTATGAAGCTAAGTTGGTTGTTGTTGTCGCCCCAGCCAGTGACTTCCCGTGTCAGACTCCCGTCGGATTCTCGCTCAAAATATGCATCCGGCATCGATCCATCGAGCATCAGAAGGAAGCAACGCATGGTGAGGAAAAGAGGGAACACGTCCGGGCGCACATCCTGCAAGCGACTGGGCAGATCGTCCTGCTCCACTGCCGTGTGGTGACGTGCAGTGTCGGACGCGTGACTCAGATCGCAGAAGTTCTTCTGCACTTCGCTGCACAGCACCGGGTTCTTTGTGACAAACACCTGCCGCAGGTGATCCCAGCCGAATGTCTCAGTGGCACAGCGGGAGTCCACTCCACGTTCGGCGTTCGCACACATAGCCTCGTTGTTGGTTTCGTCGGGGGTTTCCGCCACATCTTTCTCTTCATCGCACTCGTCTTTCGACGTGTCTTTGTAGAACACCTTCCTTGGCATCAACGGTGCGTCTGCAGCGGTTGCCTTCTCCCAGTAGCGAATGAATGCGCTCCACAACCGATACACGCAGCAGGTTGTCTTCCCGGTTCCGCTCCGACCAAGCAGAAGGATGGCTGTGGGCGGGCGTGGCTGCAAGTGGATGATCGCATGCTCCAGTTCAGTCACCCGGAACGGAAAGTCGACTTTTGTCCCCTGGTCCGCGAGGATGTTAGTGACGAGGGTCGACGTGAAGGCGTAGAACTTCATGATGTGGTACTCGGTCTCGTTCGGACTTGCGGGTGGGAAGTACCGCTGCGCAGCGGGCGCCAAATCAGCGTCCTTCATCTGGGGATTCTGGCTTTCCCCGTCATCGTCTATCTCGACGTAGAGGATTGGTACGCGCTGGTGCACCACGCCGCTACTCGTGTGGAACTTCTGCCGGACAATCCCTCTCAGTCGCTTCTGTAGGATGCAATCGCTACCGCGGTTGTGTGATCGGATGATGCGGTCAATCGTCCGCAGCAGGTTGTCGTGACGAAGGACTATGTCCCAAACCCGTATCACCTCAGCGTAGATCCGGCCTCCCTTGACACCTGACTCTGAAGCGTTGGCGCCGAGACGTCGATCAGCGTCTTCACTGCGGCGTGGGGAGAATGCGACCGCGAGTTCCCACACAATGCGTGCTCCCTTAGACAGCTTTGCCTCGTACAGATGGATGTCCGGAGGGACGTGGTCAAGCTTCTTGGCCAGAGTCCGTGTCCAGTCTCCATTCGCGAGGCGTTTGATCTTCGTGATGCTGCGACGTTTCATGAACTCAGGAACTTGTTTATCTTTGAGCAGCTTCCAGACGTTTGCTGTGCACTCAACCTCCCAAACAAGGTCGTCGAAGATGCTCGGGTCGATGTCGGTGTCATCATCATCATCATTGTCATCGATGTCATCGTCGACTGACGTCTGCACTGCTGTGGTGTCTGTCACTTCCGTCATGGCGTCATCATTTGTTGTGGTATCGTAGCTCTTCACGTCACAACCGTCACCATCATCTCTCTCCTCCTCAGCACCATGATCGCTCGTTTCGTCGTGATGCGAGTCGCTGTCCTCTTGCAGCTCTGGGGTCGTAGGTCGTTGCTCCAGGCATCCAGGATCAGACAGACCCTCAATCATATCCGCGATGTGACGACGGCACACTTCCCTTGGGTTTATCGTCATCATCATCCTTGTCTCTCCCTTTTCCCAATCGTCACTGCTCGACGGTGTTCCTACAAATTCACTCTCAGTCCCCGTGCAGTTGACAGTGACGTCGACGATGTCAGTGGTGCCGTGGCCTCGCGGAGGGGGGGACTTCTTCTTCGGCTTCCTCATGGAGGAGGGGAACTTGTTGGCAGCCATCTTGATGAACTGTGCACGACGGTCGGTCTTCCTCCCTTTCTCAGTAAGGCATTCAAGGGCCGTCTTTCCACTGTAGTAAAAATAATAGATCACGGTAAATGTTTTATTGAAGCATACAACATAATCTTGATGAAATCGTCAGTCGATGGGAAATTCTGTACAGACGTAGGTCTTGTTATGGTATATTATGTTTGAGTGGACAGGAAATTGTATATATGTATATTTCTAGGTACGTTTGTATGAAATAGGTTAAATGTATTGAGGCTGTGGTATCATAGTGGAGTATTGGTACCAACACAGTAGTGGCATGATATGAGTGGTGTGTTGGTACCAGCGTGCATTGCTGGTACCAATATGATAAATTGGTATGGGGTGGAAGTACCAATATGGAGGTGGTATGATATGAGGGTGGGGTGATGCTATCAATATGGAGGTGATGGTATGATGTGTCGATACCAGGGCTGCCTACCTGACAAAAAAAATTTCCGTTATGACCCCCCCCCCCATCGCACCCCCGTTGCATCCCGCCCTGCTCCCCGGTCCACAAGGTTGCCAATCAAACCTTTCTCTGAAGTAGATACAGTGACAAGCCCAGCCTGTTTATGGTGCCGGGAATCCAGGAAGTTACTAATTTAATCATCAAAAGTAGGTATACCGTATTCGTTCTAATTAGCATACAGTACGCTTGAAAAATATTTGAGATGCTAACACCTTATGTTAAAAAATCGTCCCTATTAAGCAAACACCCAAATGAGCCTAGTTTAAATAAACACAATGTCGTTGCCGGCCGAGTTGGTCACTTGGTGACTTGGATAATGCAAGAGGAGACTTAACTGCACCTGGCTAATTCCACCCATCGAACAAACGATTACTGTATAAGCAGCGGTGTCCTACACAAGCAACGCAATCCACTGTAAGTAATTAAATTGTACGTTATCTGAAATTGTTAATCACCAATGTCTACGTTAAAACTCGAAGTCGCAAACATACCCGTATGTATAGCTTCATCTGGTGGATGTGGCTAACGTGATTTCCAAGGTACCGTTATTTGTGTTAAGTCAATTAAAATGGTCCCAATGCTTTGTCTGAAGATGCATGTACTTCCCCATTCACCGAGTTTTGTGCAGCAAGCAAAGCAAGCGAGCGGACTATGGCGAATCCGTGGACTACGACACCAGCACGCGAATCCTGCATCGATCGCCGGCATGCAAGTGGGGCACTTGTGTAGAATCCAGACCCACCTCGATTTCGTCGTTATAACTTCAGTTTTGCCTAACTTTCATACCACATGATGTTAATTCCACCATTCAACACCGCAATGTATAGCACCGTACGTTGATGCAAACCAGGGCACTATTTACACCTCAAAAGTGTGCTAAGACGCAATATTTTTAAACGTAAATATGCCTGTGGCAATGTTGAATGCTGTAACTAACGCACTGTGGTATCAACGTTAGGTAAAACTGAAGTTTTAACATACCAATAAATAATGAAATGAAAATATGTATTAATTCCAAAAAATTGTGTGTTGTGATTGCAAATCAACTGGTGTGAGTGACACTAGGTCATTACATTGTCAACTGGACACTCAAGAGTAGATCGATGATTCTAAGAACAGTTAATAAAGACGACAAATACTGTAGAGTAAACAAGCAATACAGAAGTTTTTAATTAAGTTGTTTGCAGAATTAAATGTTCTGTTGAGTGTCCAGAATTCAATATCATCTTAACGTCCTGGGGATCCGGGATCTGCTTCGTCTTCGTCCTCGTAGTCAACTTCGTCGTCGCTCGCATCATCCCATTCGTTGACGTTGTCTAGCACCATGCCTAGTGGAGCAGCAGCTACACTTCTGCCATCTGTTGGCCACCCATGACGTCACCTGCCGTGAAACCTACAAATGGGTCCTCCTCATCACTGTCCGCGCCGAAGAGCATGTTGTCCTCTGTGCCATCCATTGCAGACGAAATGCCACACACTTTGAATGACTTGCGGACCACTTGAGGAGTAACACTACCCCACGCAAGCTTAATCCACTTCAGCATCAGTGGACGACCAGGCTGCTTCCGGTTGCCTCCTCGGGTCAACTCTACTGGCCCATCAACCAGCCACTTGGGACGGTTCCAGCTAACATCAGCTGGCTGCAACTTGCTTGTGCAGCCGCCTGAAATGACGGCCATGTCTGTGTTGAAGGTGATGCGCACTTCCTCCTTCACCGCATTGGTTAAGTGTGCCTTGAAGGAGTCCCACTCCAGTAGTCGCCTCTGTTGGTTGTCACGTCGCCAGACCATCCACAGCCACTTGCCAACAATCTCTTCGTTGGCCCATGACAACGGTGCCATGACGACGATAATTCCGGCAGGAATGTCGACGTCACGTGGCCGGCGAACACCCTTGAAAATGACCATGGGCGGCAACTTGGTTCCGTCAGCCATGGCCGCCAACATGACGGTTATCTTCTCCTTCTCGTGGCCAGTGGATGTCATCGACACAGTGTTTCTTCCCGTTGTTTCCATGGTATAATTCCCAGACTGGGGTCTCATCCATATTTCCTATGTTGGCGTCGGTGTAATGGCGTCTTTGGCGGAGGCGTATGACGAAGCGTAGGTACCCCTGCATTCTGTCATCTAGTTGTTGCTGAGGTTTCTGCGGCCACGTGCGTTGCGCGACGGAAACTCATGTGGTTTCTTTTTATGAAACGGCGCAGCCATCCACAGCTTGCCTGGAAACCCTGGTTCCCGTCTTGTCTGTGGAGACGCAAACATTCGATTTTCAAGTTCCTTCCTGTCACTCTAGCACCGGCATCTCTTCTGCGCTGAATCCGTGCTTTCAACTGGTCTTCTATGTCAAGGTAACACACCTTCTTGCCAGCACCATCTAGTCTTTTTCTGCCCGCTCTCACCTCCCTCAAGGCCGCCTCGTTGCGACGCCATTCTATTACTCGCTGTCGTGCGACCTTGTACTCCCTTGCTGCCATGGAGTTGTTGGTAGCCTTCGCAAACTCTACCACCTTCTGTTTGAAGGCAAATGTGTAGGATTGGTTCCTACAACCTCTATGAGATTGCCCTGTGTCTTGCATGACTTTGAATACCTAACTTTATGTCAAGGATGTTAGGATGATGGTGATGGTATTTAAAACATCATTTATACCCTTGCATTCTTATTGTAACATAATTTTCTGACCATTTATCAATGTATTGTGTTTGTATTATCCAAGTTATTTTATTCTATCAAGACAGTATTTTTCGAACACTCCGCCAAGTAAGCGTGTCGTCAGAGTTGGACACATTTACACTTCGATCAAACATTCGAATACATTAGATGTTTAATACTATTAAAGTAGTAGTATTACCAGCTATTTATATATTCATGTGTGATCAAGAGGATACAAGAACGCTGCAAAGTCTCCAGATATGTGAGAAAAAATGTTATGTAAAAAGATCGTCAAATGTCGCAGTAATTTGATATTGAGGGAGAGGACATTGCATTACGGATTCCTGACATCGCAAAAATGGGGGTGTACGCCAATTAGGGCATGTACGCTAATTAGGTCGAATACGGTACTTTGTTTCAACATATTGTGTTGCTACACTGTAACTCCTGTCTGCAGTTAAGGTTATCTGTCAGCACAGCAAAGGGATGCTTGTTTTGCAACATCCAATAAGTTACATTGTGTTAATTACAGCTGTCAAAGTACATGCATGGCCAGACATGCCCAAGTGTATACGTCTGTAGAGCTTCACCGTGGGAAAGCAACGCCAGTAAATATGCAATAATCATCCAACGAGCTTCTAAATTTACAACACACAGCAGGAAACATTATAATTATTACTAGCACTCAGACACCAAGTTGGTGTTGGTACCAGTGTGGCGGTGGCATGGTATGAAGTTGACGTCGGTACCGACATGGCACTGGAGTGGTATCAGTGGTAAGATACTGGTAAGACATGCTACACTGTATATGTGAACAGTAAGTTCTCATATAGCACAGTATCCAGTCCTTATGACTGCTCAAAGCACTTTACACTTTACTCCCTGGCAGACCTGTTCAATCGAACACCATCTCAACTTCCATGGGAAGCATTCAGCCATGTTGCAATTAATGCCCGACTATTCGTATGCAAATATCCACCACTGTCTACAACCAGGTACTCATTCAGACAGCTGAGTGAACTGGAGCAACGTAGACAGAACGAATTTGCTCTACACAGCAGCGAGAGGATTTGAACCCAGAATATCTCGGTTGAGGGTCCGATGCTCTCATCACTAGTCTACAGCACCCCACAACGTAGTTTACCTGTTGTTGCGTAAATTGGGGTTGCAGGAAGTTCCACTGAGAAGTTCAATGGCTCGCAGTGCGTGCTTAGAGAAAGGCGCACTGGCGGCTTCGTGGAACAGCGTGTTGCCGTTTGGACGTTTCACAGACAAGTTCATACCGGGCTGGTCTAGCAGCAGAGTCAGCAAGTCGAAATTACCTGAAATGTACAGACTCCTAAACGTGACGCACAGTAAATATACTCGGGATACACCACAGATGAAATTGCGATATTGTACAGTTTCTATGACAAAGAGGTCATATGTTATGAAAAATATTGTTCATGGCCCAAAGATTCCATCAGACAGCAAGAAATAAACTTACTTTGGAACGACTATTGAAACATATGCTACGTTTCGACCAGAATCTTTGCTGTGTCACATGACATCAATGCGTGAACAAGATCCACTGTAGACAGGTTGAAACATCGCATATGTTTCAACTATTGCTACTTTTCATAGAACTATAGTTAAACGAATCCTCATTTTTTAATATAGCATTCTTAAGGTTGCTCGGGTGCCTATCGTGTCAGTTGATTTCTTTACTTTTTCTTCATAGAACATTAGTAGGTGTTGGTATGAACATATGTACTACAAAAGAAAACAAGGCATTAATGTCATATGTCACGTGTCCATCCTTTAACTGTCAGTAACCCGGGGTTGACCCCTGACCAATCAGGTGCCACCCAAACACAGAATAGTATGTGGAGCCGTAGGCCAGTCATAAACACAGTCATTCGACATTTACATACAGATTGTCACATTTTATGCAAAACCCACCTATCTGGGGACATGTCTGTTATCAATAACAACCAGGAAATGTGATTTAATGTAATTTTTTTAAACTGCAATAGTTACGAAACTATAACTTGGCATGCAAGCTGGCCTTACATGTCCGCCAAATTACACGATTGATTTACGATCGGTGAAGGGGTTGTGCCAAAAATAAACTTCAAGTTTTGGCTGTCTTTCAACATTTTTATGAAGCTGTAGCACGCCTAATATGCATTTGTTCACAAAACAAACCTGTCTGAATTTTAATAATATATTTGTGCTTACAAACATGCAAATTTTTCTTTCAGGGTATTTTTTTTAATGAAATAAAATGCCATTTTTAATTGTCTTTAAAAGCATAGAAATGTCACTAAACAACTTAAGAAACTTAATTCTTTTTGGACTAGAGTATTGCTTGATGTCGTCTTAGGCAGAGGGTGAGACAATTTTTTTAGTCTATCAAAATTTCTATTAGAAACGATTAATTCAAAACAAGCATGTCTTTGACATCTTAATACTAGAATAAATATATTGACGGTATACTGCATGTCAAATTGCATTTAGTATGCACCAAACATTGTTCGCAGTTTGACTTATACGTGCCTATTAAACATTCTATTTGTAAACAAACCATTCAATTTCTAAACACACTCTAATAAAAATAAGAGAACTTCTACTGCGCCTAAATCCTTGGAAACCAAGCTCAGAGGCGCATCAAGACAAAAGCATTGGTCAATCTCAAAATCCACAACTAGTATTCCAGATAAGTTTTTAAATGACGACGGAATTTTGTAATATTTTCAACTGATCTAACACTAAGAGGGAGCATATTCCAAACAATTGGTGGAGCAACAGAAAAAGCCCATTATGTTAGAGTTGACTATAGGAACAAAAAGTAGGTCAGAAGTAGATGATCAAACTGGATAGGTGTTCTTACAGGAGTAAGCAGTGAATGCAAATAAGATGGTTGCTTATTGGATAGTGTCTGGTATGTAATGGTACAGATCTTAAATATTATACGATATCGTACAGGAAGCCAATGCAGACTTCAAAAGTGGTACAGAGCAAGAAAAAATAGATCTTGTAACTACTCTTGCTAAACAATTTTGGACACGCTGAAGTTTTGTAATATCCTTGCAAGTGATATTATAAAGGAGGGAATTGCAATAGTCAAGTCTGCTGCTAACAAGCGCTGTCACAATAGTTTTAGCAACAGAAAATAACATATACCGACAAATATAATGAAGATCACAAATATGATAAAAAAAAGCAGCGACACGTTTGAGGTGTTGGCAGCATTGCTTATCTGGGCAGGGTTAACCACAAAGCCCTTTGATTATTGGCACATTCGTGTAGTTCCCACATTCTAGACAACTTACTCATCAAACATCTTCCTAATAACTGCCATCTCTGGTGATTTCAAGTATTTGAACAGACATAGCAGGTAGATAGGATTATTTTTTTATTTATGCAAATAGTCCCATTTTTCAACCATTTTTGTAAGCTCCAAAATCATTTCCATGGTAACAAATTAAATATCCGCTATTTGGAGTAAATATTGACAAATTTGAAAACACTTCCATTCTTTATTACACGTTTAATTATAATTCCTGAAAAAAAAACATGTTCAGTATACATTCTATTGCGCAATAACAAGAGCATTTGCTAAAATATATATTTTTTTTATAAATAATTTTTGTCAAGTGCAAAAAACTTTCAAACTAGTAAAGATTATTAAAAAGTGTCCTGTCATTGCATAGCGTACAGTATGTTGAGTGCAGCGTTTAAAAACGTATTTGGACTAAAATATTTATTACCTGTCTGAAGTGCCACGTTCAAAGCACGATGGAGTGACCACTTGATGTTTTGCAAGGAGGCACCACTGGCTAGGAGGCATGACAGCAACGAACTATCGCAGTTCTCAAATGACACTTTGACGGCACTGTCTGAAGTGCCCCCTGGTGGTGCGCCGAAGTCTAACAGAAGGTTGAGCAGTTCGCGTCGTCGTCGATTGTTGCCGCGGTTGTAGCATCCATTGATAAGTCCCGCCACATCTACCAATTTCGCCAGCTGCGGAAACTCCTAAAAAGGCAATTCTATGATTCGGGATTTGCAATTGACGCAAAGAATATGAGCTGAAAAATTTTCTTTAAAATACCCCCATTTTAAATTAAGTTTTTTGCCAAAAATAGTCAAAAATGTGTTTTTGCTGTATTCCCATAGCTTTTTATGTTTATTTCAACAACAACAATTACAACAGAGAATTTGCCAAACATAAAATTTTATACCACGTATTGATGTTGAAATGGGCAAGAAGTGTATAACTGATAACACTTATAAAATTACTTCACAATATTGCGCCATATATTTTTTATTTCTTATTATTACTATTAATAAAGTTCACTTTTATAACATCTGCATTCCTTTATATCACTTTTATTAATGTTTAACGCATGCTTCTAGTAATAAATCATGTTACCCAATCTTTCAGTCGTCTGCCAAAAACTGTATTTTTTACAATTTGGAATCATCATATCTCTAGAAATAACAAAGCTACATCAAAGAAACAGTTATCTATGCTCCCTTGTGTCTCTTGTATGCAACTGAGTAGATATTTTGAAAAAGTCACACACCTTCACAAGTGGGAAGCTGGACATAAAATGATGGGAGACTGGACCCAAAACACCCCTATACATTTAGAAAGGTAAAATTATCTAGACACACGGATGAAACAATGTTTAGTTAGCTGCTCTATGCTCAAAGCCTCCGGTCATACTCACCGAGACTCTGTCTTTGAGAGCGGTGAGGACGTCACGCAGTCTCTGCCAGCACTCACGTACAGCCAAGTCCCTCACCACATCGCTCACTTCGACTCCCACCAGTTGCAACTCTTTGGTGGGCAAGTCTGGGCAGAAAGAACAGAAAGACAAGTTCTGTATTAATAATAAAATCTTTATTCTCGCACATTAAAAATGACAATTGTACGTACACTCTTTAAAACATAGTATTTTCCGTAATGATACGGCTGACATTTTCATCGTTAAAAATACATTTTTTTTAAACATTACTGAATTCTAACATTTCAGATAAAACATTCACATTATATATTATTTTGTTTGATTCACCAACCTGCCACACACGGCCAATACCATATGCAGACACATCATGAATTGTATTATATTTATCTAGGATGTGACGGTGATTTACACTACTATTTAACCATGGATTTTCAATAGATAACTTGGCAACACTGCTTATAATCGGTGAATTATGGTTCATAGCTTTATTAATAAAAATTACGAACCTTTGCTTTAAGATTACCAATAATGGGAAACTCTCCGATAATAATGATATAAAATCACTGTACATCAATGGTGCATTGAACGTGGGAAAATGGGACATTGTTGAACAACAAAGGGTACTGTAGTTAACTCAGTCTGACAGTTCTGACTCAGTCATATTGCCAACAAAACTTGTTTTGAAACTGGATGTTTTGTTTACTAGTTGAACATGCACCCGTGTCATGGCTTCAAATTGTGACCGTTGTTACGGGCTTACTAAACACAATTTGGCAGGCAGCATACCTTCAACATACACAGTGTAGTCTTAAGAACATTATATTAATTAATAAATGAAATACTAGGAACCGACTGCATCCTTTTAAAGGTGTCATCCGCCATGCCAGAAAAAATATATTGCTGATGTAGTGTATGGATATGTTTACAACACACTACTTTAAACCCATTTTTTTAGTTTAATATGCAGTTGTAACGTACGAGTATCCTATAATAACATATTTTATTATTTTTTATTAACAAATATTCATGTATTATTCTAGTTATTTATTAATATGTTTCTGACTACTGGTTATCCAATGTTTATGTTAATACTTATCTCAATGCAACTCTGAATATTAATTTAACTACCAACAGTACCTAACATCTCATACAAATTCATATGTGTGATTTAGTTTCTCTAGTTCAGCTTTGAAAAAACAAAGTCTTAGTTACACATGTTTTTCCTCTTTTATTTGTATTATTATTACTTTTTTTTGCATTTTAGGTGATTGTTCTAAACACTGCTGAACAGTTGTAATTTGCATTTCAGTGTCTAAAAATAGCTATTATTATTATAACTAAACTTTTTGCTCATATTATCAAAGTTGATATCGTGTACGTTAAGTTCATGATTTACTCACCAGAGGCACTGTTGACAATGATATCACACACATCACTGCAGGCTTTCTCTGAGAAACGTTTGTATTCTTCTAACGTAGATCCGGGCCTCATCCGCAAGATTCGACAGAGCGCGCTCAGTGCTTCACAAGCCTTGCCTTTCTGCCGGTGGCTCTGGGCTATATCCATTTCCTGTCAGAAAAAACGTTGATTTGTTTCATTTGTCTCATTTAAAGCCTACCTAATATCCACTACAACATGCTGGCTTGTTTGTGAAATGTTTGTGAGTAGTTTTAGTAAGATCATCAAACTATTAACTTTTTCATTCTTGCTCAAGAATCAATCCGAGTGATTTTCAAAATTGGAATCCATGCATGAATGCATGATACAACCATGTACAGTTCTGTGTTTACATTGTCGATTTTCATTGCACTCTCAAAAACCTTATAAATTGTAATTTAAAAAAGTTTTTTAAATAACTGATATGAAATGAATGCAACTGAGCAGGCATATTTAATTGAACAATGAAATAGGACTGAAATATTGCATTTTTAAAGCATTTGCTTTTTTCTTTGACAATAATTGTTCAGTCATAACACACGTGGGCAGACACTGGGCACTGTAATAGATGGCTGTTTTGGTCAACATTGATGGGCATGTTACATACAGATATTTTCCAAGAGGTATGTGACTTTGACAAAATGTATTCCGCATTTCAACAGTTAACTGTGAATAAGTTTCAGATTTGTGTACGGTCACGTTTTCTATGATCAGACGAAACGTTAACATGACCACCAATGGTAAAAATGTGATCTGTCCCCACCTGCTGGCAGACTGCGGAGAAAGAAGAAATGAGTGTCGCTGATGATTGGTCAGATTCAGTGGCTGGCTCACTGTCAGGCTTTTTTGATTTCTTCACTTGTTGCGGTCTTGCTGTCTGCGTTTGCTGGGGTTTCTTCATGTTCACCTCTGGTCTTGGGGCAAACACTGCACGAAAAACATGTTACTATGAATAAGTGAATGATCCCTCAGTGTTGCAAGTTATACAATGGCTTGCAGTGCTGACATCTGTTGGATGTTTATAAACTGGCATTTAAAGGAATAGTCTGTTCGATGTCAACCAAAGTTGACTTGGTTATTAGTGCGAGTAGCGCGGCTATTTCCGGGAATAATGTGGCCGAAGAGGTGGAACTTGCAAATGTCAAAGCTAACTGTCAAATAAATACAACAAGGCTTCTGCGGGAAGTGATCGCTTGCCAACAGAGGTACCATATTCGTTCTAATAAGCAAATATTAGAGATGCTGAAATATGTCAAAAAATCGTCCTATTAAGCGTACACCCAAATGAGCCAAGTTTAAATAGACACTACGTTGTTGCCGGCTAATTCCACCCGACGTACAAACGATTACTGAATAAGTAACGTTCGAGCAGCAAGCAAGCGGACTACGGCGAGTCCGGCATCGCTCACCGGCGAGCAAGTAGACGACGACGCCAGCAAGCAAACCCGGCATCGATCGCCGGCAAGCAAGCACGGCACTTGTGTCGAATCTGGACCCATGTTGATTTCGCCATTATAGCTTGAGTTTTGCCTAACTTTGATACCTCAGTGCATTAGTTCCATCATTCAACATCATTCCAGGCATGTTTATATTACGAAAATACGACCATGTTTGTGCTAGTCTGCACCGCTGCAGTCGTGCGTTACCGCATCGCACGCGTAAAATGAGCGATATAGCAGCATATGTTGATGCATACCAGGGCACTATTTACGCCTCAAAAGTGCGTTAAGATGCAATATTCCTAAACGTAAATATGCCTGGGATAATGTTGAATTGATACCCTTGCATTCTTATCGTAACATAATAATTTTGTGACCATTTATCAATGTATTCTGTTTGTATTAACGCAGATATTTTGTATTCAACCAAGACAATATTTTTCGAACACTCGGTTGCTCCACTCAGCCACAACGAAACTGCCTATTGCAAGAGAATAAATACTAACCGGTCCCTTACTACATAGCTAGCCGTATATTTGCCAGGTGGCACCATCGCCTTGCTGTTTGGATGTGCTAATGGCGTTCGCCAAGTAAGCGTGTCGTCCGAGTTGGATACATTCACCTTTCGATCCAACATTGGAATATACTGCGTGTTTAGTACTATTAATGTAGGTTGCTTAGTGTTATCAGCTATTTATATATTCATGTGTGGTCAAGAGGATACAAGAACGCTGCAGTCTCCAGATATGTGTGAAAAAATTTTATGTAAAAGATCGTCAAATGTCGCAGTAATTTGTTATCGAGGAAGAGGAAATTGCATTACGGATTCCCGACATCGCCACAAATGGGGGTGTACGCTAATTAGGACATGTACACTAATTAGAACGAATACGGTATGTTATATCACCGATTATTGTGTCACAGTGTTCGTGAAATTAACTGTGTGCCGAGAACAATAAATAAATGACTGCTAATATACTGAGTAACTGATATCGTACTTTTAGCAGATTCTCAGAATGAGGCAGCTGTGTGTTATCTAGGACTCGTGATTGTTATCTAGTTGATAAAACTTGTGACACAACAAAATTATATATCATTCTCTATTAATTTTATACTGTTAAATATATTTATAAATTGTTTTTGTTTTACACTTATGAATATTTGTACGAACAAGCTTTATGTATAAATGATTTTGTTGCCAGTGGGATAAATAATCAGTGACTATTGTGTTGTGTCAGCAGTTGAAATCTTCATACCACCAAATTCTGTGCTAGCCGTGTGCCTTTATTAAATATCATATGGTATCACCCACCTGCGTTCCTCATTGAGACAATCTGCAGCAGGGCTGGGTGACCGCCTTGAAGGTACTCGTCTGCAGTGTGACCATCTAGATCAGTCAAGTTCACATTGGCGCCATAATCGAGGAGTTTTGTGCAGATCATCTGCCCACGGAAGGTGTCGATGAGGTTCGACTTGATCAGCACGTGAAGCAGAGTGTTACCGCGTGAGTCTTTCCTGTTGATCTCTGTACTCCGCACCATTCGTTGAGTCAACAGATACTCAAAGAGTTGGCCGCTTCCTAAAACATATCAAAGAAATCACCGGTTAACTTATGGGGCATTGTAAATTTTTTTCAATTCAGGTAATAATAATAAGGTAACTTCTTCTGCGCCTAAATCCTCAGAAACCTAGCTCAGAGGAGTATCAATACAAAAGGGTTAGTCGGTCTCAGAATCGGTAAGCCGTATTAAAGTCGTCAACAGATGGATCGGTACAACAGGGGGCGAAGGTGGATACGCAAGGCTATAAAGGTAATAACAAAGTAAACAAACTGGATTAAACAATGTGTCCACTTGGATCATCATACAAAAACTGGGAAAGGTATATTTTTAGTTTTTTCCTCGGCTGAAATGTTGCAATAATTGGCTTTCTATGTACATGCATATATACTGACACACATTGTTTTGTTTTTGGACAGAGTGCCACAGATGGACACGTGAAAGTTTGGCAGCCGAGAACAATGTCTAGGAGTAGCATAACATCAAAAATAGATAAGCGAGCGAAAAATGAATAACTCAAATCATGTTCCCAAAACACTTTTTTGAATAATTGCGAGTACCATTACGGCTATTCAAACATATAAATGGTTTCCTGATAATCATTCTGCGCTGTGAACGATGTTGGATCGTCAACACAGTTCAATCTACCGATTGAGGCACCCCTATCTGTTTTCATGGTATAAGCTCCACCCACTTTCAAATGGCTACCAAGTAGGCGTATGTCACAATCACGTATATCAACCAACCAGCGCAACAAATTTTGACCCATTGATTGGCGTATGTAATTGTGACGTCACGCCAACATAGAGTTATATAAGTTTCGCTGTGATCAAAGCACATCAGTTTCGCCACGGTTTAAAAGTGGGTGGAGCTTATAACATGAAATCAAGAAATGGTGAAGTGCATTTGTCTGAACGTACAGAACACCGAAAACGGAATGATTGTAGGTCCGTTTATAGGTGTTCTTTAAACGGTTACCGGTAAATATAAATGATGCTAGAATAACAAAAAGTGCATCCTTTCAAATGATACCAAGATCGTTGGGGTAGGACAAGCTGTGAGGATGCTAGCGACCATAGATAGAATTTCATGTTTTGGATGCTGGGATGCCCAATCTACGGAAAAATCTGTTTTATACAGAATTTTTACATCTATTTCTATCTAAAAAAAACAAATATTTGTAGTCGAATCTATGGAATGTTATTAATCACGTGAAATAATTGTTGTAGCGGTCGTGTCTGTCGCTGTGTTTATGTAAGGGTTGCTGGCATAGCAGTTTTAAGCTCTTATAAACAACATTAATTATACATTTGTACCCCATTTTTTAAAGGAAATATGATCTTAACACCTCGCCACCTCAGTTAAGATATACAAATACAGATATTATGATGAAATAGTGCATTTACTGGTAATGTTGGCTGTCAGTATAACACTCAGAACGGCATCAGTGTGTGCGCGTTTTCTAAATTCACTTATTGCTCAAAAACGCCACTATGTACATTAGTGCAATTTGGACCACTAAAATGTCCCAAATTAAACTGTTCCATCATAATAATTATTATCAATACTGTTTGTATCTTAAATGATGTTAGGAACACAAAGGTATTGAACAAATTAGATATGAATGTCATTTTAGTGACTTGACTAACTTGCAAGAATTCCTTTTAGGCCTTACTAAGTTACTTCATTAGTTCATGTCTAGGCATTGATGGAAAAGATATCCCTGTGGACGTGTTCCGAGTTGTTCATTTTTCGCTCGCTTATCTATTTTTGATAACATGCATATGTTATGAAACACAATTTTAATTAGTTTTAATTAGTTTGAAGGTAGCTGCAGTAGCCGAACTACTGAAGGTCAACCTGGTACAACTTACATAACGAGATGTTATGCAAGAAGCCATGTGTGGCGTCTAACAATAGACTGAACGTGGCTGGTAGGTGACATTTGGAGCTCCGCGTTGGCAGTAAATTGCGAGAGTTGTTAGGTGCAGCTCAGCGTCGACAGTAGGGAATTGGGGTCTGCAGGGGAACCACAGGGTTGGGGCCATGCCACAGGCCGAGGTGTAGCAGCATAGCTGGTTGTTACATAAAGCTCAGAACAACAGTGTAGACAGTTGTAGTAGTAGTAGTGGTAGGGGTAGTGGTAGTAGTAGTAGTAGTAGTAGTGGTAGTGGTAGTGGTGGTGGTGGTGGTGGTAGTGGTGGTGGTGGTCTGTCACTGGCAGAGAGATGTGGTATCACACTGTAGCCAGAGTTTGTATAAGTAGTGAATAAAACATGTTATTGTCACACTGCGGTGTGGAGTGGCCCACACAAGTGTTGTGGCTCTGTATTTATAACGAATGAGAGGTTTTCGTTACACATACGGTAGCTCAGTTACCTACACATTATGCACAGCTATTATGGTCCAAGATGCTCATGATCTGCCTTTAATTACATACGTATTCTAGCACATTTACCTATATATTAATACGCTAACTTTGGGGAGAGTGCAACAGTATCTCCTCCCAGGCGCCGAGGTCCCCTCACCTCGTTCTATGTTCATTAACTTCCTTGGTAGTTATTTGGAGTTACTGACTTACTAGATGTACGCTGCTGCTGATGATGATGACCCACTCTCCAGAGGGCGCCATTGTGGCATTACATTCACTTTACCTGGACATATTTAGCATGCCATAATTGGCAGCTGCATAAACTAAATGTGACCCACCACAGTGAACCAGGTATTAAGTGGCACAGGCTTATTCTGCACACGAGCTAAAAATAGCTGACTCGGTCATGTGCAATCAATTTTGTGACTTTGTATGTCTTATAATGTCATCTTTCAATGTCGAGTTAATTGTTCTCAACAAATAAACCAAAAATAAAATACAGTAGTCCCTCTTCAGCGGACACATCTGTATCCAAGTATAAGTGTCCCGACATGGCAGGTGTCCGCTCAACGGAGGGACAGGCGTCTTAATGCCGGAGTTCAGACCAGTACAACCGACACATGGTAAAGGTGTGGCGATATGTCAACGCATTGACTGATAGGAATTAAGCACTATATATATATATATATATATATATATATATATATATGTTTATTATTACTGTGATGTATTACAAAATAAACAGTTGGTCATGAAGTCATATCGCCCGCCCGGCACCAGCCGCACGACTCCCTCTGTCGATCTGAGATTTTTTTTCAACCGCGCTCTGCCACTGGTCACTCACTCACTGCCACTAGCCTACACAACGGTATCGGCCCGGCGTTGCAGTAGAATTTGCTGCGCGTATGGCAGCATTCAACCAAAAATGTCGAACAAAACATCTCCGTTACGACATTTTATAAATTGGTATTCTCGACTGATTTAGATATTCTTTAACTAAAATACTTTGTAAGTAATTCGCAAGTTGACGATTTTGGCTGCCTCCTGCCGGCTAAAATAATAACCTGGAAATGATTAACCAAATATTTAAATCAGTTGCTACATGCAGTGTGAACGTTAATTAAATATTAAAACCGGTAACGGGTACAATCATTAATTGTCTCGCTTCATTTTACATCTAATTTCGAAAGATTCATTAATGCACAAATTGTGCGTCACTTGATAATGCGTTCCACCATTTCAAACGCTGGCAACCAGTTCATCTTTTCCAGGCACTGGTAATATTTGCCGTTTGGCGTAGCGCAGCATAATTAATTTTGATGATGCTTGTTTATTACTTCACCTCAGTTTAGGTTTAATGTTGGGCTACATTGAAAACAATTGAGGTGCACCTTTTATACAGCTTACATGGTATTTGTGAATCTTAATTGCAATTTACAAGATGAAAAGGTGACTCCAAGCCGAAGCCATGACTGGGGCTGGAGGTGCCAACGGGGAAACCATCATGGCAAAATTAACAATACCTTCCTCCACAATCACTGCCTAAAGTTTATCATAGGAAGTAGTTTGGACAAACACAACGATTACTGCAAGAAAGACAAGCTCGTTTGTTACGGGTACACGTGTACTTGGTGTTACCATTGACACACACGAAGCTATATGTCCGCCATTTTCTAAACAAATTCAACAAAAAATCTTCGAATTAATGAATACTATCCGTCTTAGGAGGGACATATAACCAAAATATCCTGTCCGCTGTCCGCGTACACGAGGTGTCCCCTCATCAGAGGGACATTAACATGGCAAAACGGTCCGTACATTGACAAACTATCCCGACATAGCGGGTGCCCCCTCGTCAGAGGGTCCGCTGAAGAGAGGGACTACTGTATACACACTTACAAACACACATCAAAATACAATATCAGTGAACACTGCCTGATTTCTCAAGAAGTCCCTTTTTTATTTTCAATTTTAGTAATAAATCAAAAACCACCGAAGGTATTTTATTTCAACAAGTAGGTGTCATTTTAAAGGTTACAATCTGCGGGATCCAAAAAGGTGCAAATCTCCATTTTACAATTTGTCGATTTAATACCCCCTTTGCTGTGACAGGTCAGAGATGGTCAGCTAAAACTACGCAAACTGTGTAACAATGATAACTGTTGTGCTTTGTTGCTACATGAATGTTAAAATGTTGTTAGAAATACAGTCGTGTCTGTGTCTATCCGGATACCTAAATAATAATTACATAATCACCTGTCCGAAAACCGAGAGTGCATAACAATTATTCTTAGACACACTGTCTGAATACTTATGTACACGAACAAATCCTGACATCATGTCATTCCCATTTTATTACTCTAGTATTAACAGGGTTCCGCAACTTTACCACAGTTGCTTGCCTCCTATATCAGTGTCCGATTACATAGGAACAAAAATTAAATTATTTTACACAGATGCCGGAAAACTTAAGGTACACAAAATAATTAATTTTGTGTGCATCCGAAAACATAGTGTCATTATGGTACTATGAATAAGTTGTACCTGTATGCATAGCGATGAGCATGCCAGTGTGCAGTGGCGAATCCTCATCCACGAGGAAACTCAGGCTGCCTCTGCGGTCTAAGATGCCCATGATCAACTTTTCAATGTCACTTGCAGATGAGTAAATCTCCGCTGCTTTCACACACGTGCTAAGAACAGCTGAGTAGTTGAGTGACTCAAGGTTGCATCGTTTTGTGAACTTCGATGTCACTAGCATAAGGAGCGAGCGATAGTCAGATTTCCGCAATACACGCACGATGACCTGCTTCCAAACGTCCGGCGGCGCCTTGCAATCGCTCAGACATTTCTTTGTGTCTATTCAGAACGAAGAACAAACAAATGGGGTAATTACACCACAAATTACTACAGTTAATTTTACAACTTACAAGCACAACTATGAGTATACTTACTTAGAAAATGAGTATTTACAAGTACAATTATGAGTACGGTTACTTAGAAACTGAGTGCAGTCAATTACTTGACTTTTTGTACAATTTATGAGTAGGTTACAGATACATTTACTTAGTGAATGAGTGCAACTGATTATGATTATAATACACGACTACAATTACGTTTGAATTTAACTATTATCACATTAACAGCTTGGCCACTGTGTGTACACTGTTTACAGGTTCCTGGCTGTTTACAGGTTTCAGTTGTAACATTACACTGTTTACAGGTTCCTGGCTGTTTACAGGTTTCAGTTATAGAATTACACTGTTTACAGGTTCCTGGCTGTTTACAGGCTCCAGTTATAGCATTACACTGTTTACAGGTTCCTCACTGTTTACAGGCTTCAGTTATAGCATTACACTGTTTACAGGTTCCTGGCTGTTTACAGGCTTCAGTTATAGCATTACACTGTTTACAGGTTCCTGGCTGTTTACATATTTCAGTTGTAGCATTACACTGTTTACAGGTTCCTCACTGTTTACAGGTTTCAGTTATGGCATTACACTGTTTACAGGTTCCTCACTGTTTACAGGTTTCAGTTATGGCATTACATAATAACAGCTGGAACAGTTGCAAACAAATCTGTTTTTTTTAATAGAAGTAGCCACATCTGTTTGCACTTTAGTTAGGACTTGGGTAACGTAATTACACAAAAGAAAAGTTTAATTGTGATTGTAATCACGATTATATTTACTTTGGCAGTTCAATCTAGTACAAATATTTAGTAATTATTTCATATTTTTCTTTTCTACACATATGTGTAAATTATGTTAATATGTTTGTTTGTTTAATTTGGTTGGGGAAGAAACACTTTTGTATCAGTTGAATTAAACTTTTTTCTTTTTTTTGAAGTTTCTTCCCTATTTCACATTTTTATGTGTGTGATAATTCATTTATTATGTATCGTGAAAGAAACCACTCATTCATTCACAATTATGATTACTCTGCCTTTAACTATTTCACACCTTCATTATTACTAAATATGATTACTCCATCTGTGGGTGAAGAAATAGTCTGTCTTACCCGCAGCAAACCGACTCAGCAGGGTCATGTCAGTGAGGATCTCCACCTGGATCTGGTCGTCTGTCACGCTCGCTGACATTATGCACACAAACGCCCTCTTGTAGGAATGCAAGGCATCACCATGTTTACCCAGCTTCTCGGAAACTTTCCCAAGTCGTACGTGGCCCTGCGTGATGAGAATTGTACAGAATTCTAAATGGTCTTTGAAAGGAGATATTTGTTAGTGCTCCCTTTGGCAGTAGACCAGGCATTTTATGTGGACAATATCACAAATAACACGTGCTTCTGTCACTTCAAAAAGTATTAGCCATTTTTTCCTTTAAAACTTAACACAATAAAAAGAACAATCTTTAGCAAGGTTGATCTTCATTGCCTTTTAAAGTTTTTAATATTAATTCTGCCTTCCATCACAAAAGATCAAGACCATGTAAGTATTTCGTTCATGTACAAGGACAAAGAAAGAAATGTCAATATAATTAATTTTAGTTGTGATCTCAAAACCAATTAATTTGTTTAACTTCTGTCAATGCGGCATGACAAAAGTTCAATGAGTTCATTGAGGCACAAGTCGAAAATCTCTTGCCGGGAATGATGCTACGTATAGCACAGCCCAGGTAGGCTAGTCTTTGTATTTCCTAAACACCCACTTCAAAGAACACACATGACTTACTTTGAACCAATTGCCATCCATGCGAAGGCAATCTTCCGCACTCTTTAGTGCTTCCTCCAGTCGATTCATCTTCAGTAGCACGGTAGCTCGATTACTATGCAACTGCGCCACCTGGTGACAATAATTTACTATGTATGAAGTATGTCGATTTCTTTTTGCAAAGTTACGGCAGTTACAGTGACCCACCTAAGTTCACCTAATGGCAATGCAGACTTCAATATTGACATAGAGTTATCTTGTACAGTGAAAGAGGACAAACTACAACTGGAAGGACCTTGGTCAATGGTCTACGCCCCCAGTTAGCAAATAAGCCTAAATAAACAAGGTTTAATTGATAATAATAATAAGGTAACTTGTTTTGCACCTAAATCCTCAGTAACCAAGCTCAGAGGCACATCAATACAAAAAGGTTAGTCGGTCTTAGAATCTGTAAGCCATATTAAAGTCGTCAACAAATGGATCGATACGCCAGGTAGCTAAGGTGGACATGCAAGGTTATAAAGGCAGCGATAGAAATAAGCCAGAATATTTACTTGTCCGCCAGACAAGTAAGTTTTGAAATCTACTTGTCCGCCAAAATTTTAACTTGTTCGAGTGGTTGTCAAGGGGAATTGAAGCTTCGGAAAAAACGTAAAAAAGTCTTTCTCATTTTTAAGACAACAACACAATGTTTCTGCTATTTCATTGCATATGCATCTGAGTGACTTGTATTCAAAGACACAATTTGATTTAATCTGCAAATTTTGAAATTGCAAACTTATATTTGCAACTATTTTCCAGTCCACTATCATTATTATTCATCACGAATATTAAAAGTAGACACGTTACATGATGTATACCAATATTTTAGTGATGCTGATATGAACGTTTTTATTAATAACAAATAATTATTATGATGATAGGAATGAGACAATTGTTTTCCTTGCGATTTGTTATAATGTTGCAAAAACTGTTTATGTTTAATATAGTATGTATATATAACATATAACACTGCTGTACAATGTTGGTATCAGTTTGTCATTAAAGATGCCACTCAATCATCAGGAACACGATCAATGCAAAGCCAAGAAATGTCACAAAAATCATAATAAACTATATAACAACATTAACAAAGTTCTGTATATTACAAACGAAGATAATATTTAATTGATCATCAGCAAACAAACGCAAATTTTTTCCTAAATGTCACATTACCATTTCAATGATGATAAAACAGTTTTAACGGTGCCCGAATTACATTTACCAGGCGGAATCTAATTTATAGATTTAGTTACGTCGGAACGTTGCTGCCGCACGCAGACCACCGTAGTTGGCGGAAGCCGACATGTCAACGGCCGCGCGTCTAGCATAATTCGGCTTCGAAAACGCGCAATTTATGGTTAAAATGAATGTTACATAGATACAACAACACTTCTGAAATTTCATTAATATTCCAGGCACTAAACTCGGTCGAACACTGACGTACAACACACTGGCGTCGGAACGACAAGACGCCGACACACCAACAAAATTGGAACGCGCGCGATTGCTAGCGAACTTCATTTACGTTTGAATTTCCTCAAATAAAAAGTTTGCAATGTTGCACGCGTCACTATTTATTGTAAATTTTCACTTGTCCACCGGATAACCATGTAGAGTCATTTTACTTGTCCGGGCCAAAAATCACTTGTCCCGGACAAACGGACAAGTGCTATTTCGAACGCTGTAAAGGTAAGTTTAAAAAAAAACGGCAAAATTGTATAATATTTCCAACTGATCTAACACTAAGAGGGAGCATATTCCAGAGAGTTGGTCAACTTAGTGCAGCAACAGAAAATGCCCTAGTTCCAATATTAGTATTGACTCTAGGAACAAAAGTAAATCAGAACTAGATGATCGAAGCTGGACAGGCTTTTTTACAGGAATAAGCAATGAATATAAATATGCTGGTTGCTTACATGAAAGTGCCTGGTAGGCACAGATCTTAAAAACAATACTGCATGTTGACACAGTGCGCACATACCTCTCTTGATGTGATCTGAAGTTGTTTCCGAAGATTTGCATCCTGTGGAATGACCTTCAGAGCTTCAGTGTACTGTTCAAGGGCACGTGCATTTTTGTTTTGTTTTAAGAATCTGTTGCCCTTTTCTTTCAACTCCTTCATCCATTTATGCTCTGGACTGTCTGTAGACAAACAACTGTCAGAGTTACAAGATATGGATAGACAGACAAGAGACGGATGGACAGAGAGACAGACAGACTGACGGAGAGACAGGCAGACCAACTATCAGAAAAACAGACACAGACATTCATAGACACTTTGCTTTGAACAACAAGAAATTATACGTAATTTAAGTTTTATAAACCCGTAACACTGATGCTGAAACATAATGTATAAAAGAACGTGTAGTAGTTGATGGGAGGCTTCAAACTGGAAATCAGTATTCAGTGGGGTACCACAGGGATCAGTACTAGGACCTACCGGGTATATTATTCTTAATATATATCAATGATTTGGATGATGAAATAACAAGCATGGTGTTGAAATTTGCGGATGATACAAAAGTGTTTAGAAGGATTAAAAGTGATGGAGATAGACAACATTTACAAGATGATCTTGACAGTTGATCAAATGGTCTGAAAAGTGGCAAATGCTGTTCAATTTTGGGAAATGTAAATGCCTCCACACAGGACATGGGAACGAAGATGTAGAATATACAATGGGGGTACTGTACTAAGTACTACTATAAAAGAAAAGGACTTAGGGTTAACCATTAGTGCTGATATGAAGGTTTCAGAGCAGTGCGGAATTGCAGCTTCAAAGGGAAATCAAATCCTTGGATTAATTAGGCAGAATATAGCGTATAAGGAAAAAGAACTAATAATACTGCTGTACAAAACAATAGTGAGGCCTCATTTAGAATATTGTAAACAAGCGTGGAGGCCATATCACAAGGACATAGATATGCTAGAAAGAGTACAGAGGAGAGTGACTAAAATGATACCAAAACTGAGGGATCTTAGTTATGAAATTCCCCTAAAAGAATGTGGTTTAACAACACTAGAGACCAGGAGATTGAGAGATCAGATAGAAGTGTTTAAAATAATGAATGGTTGTGAAAATATTGCTAGAAATATTTTTTCTCAGTTAAGAAAGATAGAAGGACCAGAGAACATGAAGTTACATTAGCACAGGAGCAGTGTAGATTAGATATAAGAAAGTTCTCATTTTCACAAAGGACTGTAAATGAATGGAACAGATTATCTGCTGATTGTGTGGGTGCTAGTAGCATGAATGTTTAAAAATAAAATCGACACATACTTCAGAAGGGCGGGATACACTTAGATAAAAGGGTTGGACTCTCGATAAGCCAAAGGGCTTCCTTGTCCAACTGCCTCCTAGAGTTAATTCTCTGGGTGGCAAACTTGTTAAATTTCTTGTTAAAAAAAGGACTGAACACATGAAAGAAATACGGAGGCAGCATATAATGACTGGAAGATGGCTGGTCTAAAAAATGCATTGTCACTTTTGATTGTCATTAAACTTTATTGCGAATTTTTACTGGTGCTATAGCAGGTATGCTTTGTTGATGTTAACCAAAATCCAGCAAAATCTGTTCAATGACACATACTTATATGAGTGAGAGTATAAGTATATCCTTCTTATCTGCAGGAAGTTCGTTGAAGGTGGGAACCTCGCAAATGCACCAAACATAAAAGGGCCCTGTGGATACTTAACCTTGTCGTCAACTGCAATATTGTAAATAGATCGAATTTAGAAACTGTTTTTGTTTTCAATCTCAAAATGTTGTGGTCAAACTATTCGAATTATGAACACTGTTTCTTGCTGATTACTTGCACTGGTGCACAGTATATCTTCAAAATATATACCTGAGTATTAATGGCATCATGTACCATAATGACAGTGGATACGGACACTACATGTGTCGAGTCTTAACAGAATGAGTCACATGTCAAACATTGAGTTATCAATACCACTGGAAAGAAGAGATATTAAGCTTTCCAATGGTACATAATACATGGAGTTAGCTAACCCATAGCCAAACACACAGTGAACATGACTGGTTTAGAAACGTTCAAATTGAGAAAAATGCAATTGAAGTTCATGCACATGTTAACTTCGAATTACCTTAGTTATACTTAACAAATTTTTCTTAAATTTTTTACAGGGTTGGCTAATGGTATTTTCCAAACATTGTATAAATATGAACCAAATATGTGTTATATTAATATTATGACCAAAAGGCTGTACATAACTACCCGGGTAGTAAAAAATACAAAAAAAATCCTTTTGTAATATTACATAATCCATGCATATACAAACGCCGTATAACAACCGAGCAACATCGTAACATGACACTGACCCAGGTGAAAGTAATGGTATTTTATATAATTGAGGTATACAAATAATTATAATACCTAAGTTTCATGACTTTATCAACTTAATCGTCCGTTCCGACGTCAAAGGCATCAGCGAGTGATCATACAACACTACGCCTGAATTGTCATTCCAAATGCAGCCGTTTTGCTTCTGTTTCTCTGTTCAATGCTTTCAAAATACACTCCCAAGTCACACTCATTGTCAAAGTTATATTTCGCAAACAGTATCCGAGTAATTTGGAAAATGCCTAATAACTAACCCATCACCACCGTATGTTGTTTACAGTTAGCGAAGCCAAGAAAGGGTTCGCCGAGTAAGCCAATGAGGGGACCTGTATCAGTCACAAGGCCAGTGGCAGTTGACTTTTGTTTACAGATAGGCCTCTCTGTCAGGCACTGCTATTAGCTAAAGTTGACGTAAACGGGGAATTCCCTTGCCATATTTCCTGGGCTTTCTCGGAGTACCAAATATGTCTTCGCCTTCGTTGAGGGATATCTAAAAAAATGCGCCGGGAACATGTGCGATTTATCGTTTTTGTTTTACGAAATTCTTGCATGAAATCTTATGTACTCTTTCTAAAAAGGTGCTAATGGGTACTAAAATATTAATATAAGTAAGAAAAACCATTGCCAATCCATAGAAAAGACATTAAGTATCATTTGGAGACATTTTGTCAAAATCAAAAAAAATCTCCGTGCATTATAAAAACGGTGTTTTCTCGAAATCAAGTTCACTGATATACATTTCCTTATGTTTCAACACGTTTTCAGCCACCCTAAAACTCTACAAACAGAACTATTTTATGTACTGGATGCTTTCAGACACCTGTTATATTATAGTGTTATTTATACATGTCAGAATACATAAAGCACATAAAGACTGTATGTTTTCAGACACCTGTTATATATAGTGTTATTTATACGTGTCAGAATACATATAGCACATAAAGACTGTATGTTTTCAGACACCTGTTATATATAGTGTTATTTATACGTGTCAAAATACATATAGCATATAAAGACTGTATGTTTTCGGACACGAAAAATACTGTATTCATTATATTAAGTTTACATGCCCTATTTAGCGTACACCCGCCTTTTTAGCAGTGTCTGACACCGTGACAGCGATCACTAATGCTAACTTTGTCTGTTGAATCGACATTGGAATTTAATTTTACTAACGTCGCACTAGACTGAAAGCTCAGGGATGACAAAATATAGAAAGATCCACCTGAATTATCAGACTACAGTGTTCTGGAATCATTTTGCTCAAAATCATTTGTCAGTCACGTCTACAGAGGGGGTTTCACCCAGGATTCCCAGGAGCTAAATAAAATCATTGTACACCCTTGTATGCTTATTGGAATACAAAATGTGACATATTTTGTATTGTTAAGCATAGTGTATGCTTAATTGAGTGAATACGGTAATTCTTTTTTGTATTGTACGTTTTCAGACAGCTGAGTTGATTTATTTTTATGTACCGTAATGACTACGTTTTTGCACTCCCTAAAAGTCTACAAAAAGAACAACTTTTTGTACTGTATGTTTTTGGACACCTGTTATTTTTCATATCAGAATACAGACACAATGACTGTATGTTTTAGGACACCTGTTAATTTTTACATATCTGAATACACACAGTATACAATGACTATATGTTTTTGGACACCTGCTATTTTTACGTATTTGAATACATACAGTACACAAATACTGTATGTTTTTGGACACCTGTTATTTTTACATACCTGAATACATACAGTAGACAATGACTGTATGTTTACAGACACCTGTTATTTTTACATATCTGAATACATACAGTAGACGACTGTATGTTTTTGACACCTGTTATTTTTATGCATCTGAATACATATGGTACACAATGACTATGTTTTTGGACACCTGTTATTTTTACATATCTGAATACATACAGTACACAATGACTGAATGTTTTGGACACCTGTTATTTTTACATATCTGAATACACACAGTAGACAATGACTGGATGTTTTGGACACCTGTTATTTTTATGTATCTGAATACGCACAGTACACAATGACTGTATGTTTTTGGAAACATGTTATTTTTAGATATCTGAATACGCACAGTACACAATGACTGTATGTTTTTGGAAACATGTTATTTTTAGATATCTGAATACGCACAGTACACAATGACTGTATGTTTTTGGACACATGTTATTTTTATATATCTGAATACGCACAGTACACAATGACTGTATGTTTTTGGAAACATGTTATTTTTAGATATCTGAATACGCACAGTACACAATGACTGTATGTTTTTGGAAACATGTTATTTTTAGATATCTGAATACGCACAGTACACAATGACTGTATGTTTTTGGAAACATGTTACTTTTTACATATCTGAATACACACAGTACACAATGACTGTATGTTTAACATGCAAAATAAAACCCCACCTGCTGGCCTGAGGAGGCGATACGATGGATCGTTCTTTCGCAGATAATCTGCAGGAAACTTCCCGATTTTGTTCTGTGCCCGTGTTGCCAGCGATCGAGACAAGAGTAAGTGAATGGCTGCCAGGCGGACCTTCAAGTCGACCTCCGCCATCGCTGCACCATGCAGGAGTGTGTTGCCATGGCAATCAGGAGTGTTACGTTCATGTGGACTAGTGTAGTCATCTTGTAGGAGGCGATCCAGCAACTCAAAGCAGCCTGAAAGAATTAATAATAAAATATAAGACAAAAACCCTCAACCATAGTGCTCTTATTTAAACAGATTTCCGCAATTTTTTTTTGCATGTTTTGTTTTAGAATAATTTTGCAAAGAAAACTAACCTACCTAGTATCCACTCCACTAGGATATACTAGTGAAAATGTTCTACTTAGCTTTGATGAAACCACTGAACAAACTATTAAAAAGTAACTAAATTAATAACCTCTAGGCCCATCGAAATTTGGGAGAGAAAGTACGAAAGTGGTCCATTGGAAAATATGTCAAAATAAACTCATTCACACTTTGGTTAGTTAACCAATCTAACGATCAAAGTCACTAACCCTTTTACATAGCCAGAACCAATTTTCGTAGTACACATTTCAAAAAGAGAATACATTTGGATAAAGTTCTTAGTTCTTATAAAGGTAAGTTCTGAGAGTGCAGTATACAGTCCTTAGGACTGCTCAAAGCACTTAAAGCTTTACTCCCAGGCAGTCATGTTCAACTGAACATCATCTCAACTTCTCTGGGAAGAAATAATTCAGCCGTGCTGCTATTACTGTACAAAGACCATTTGTACACAAATATCCACCACTGTCTTTGGCCAGGTACTCATTTACACAGCTGAGTGAACTGGAGCAACATGGAATTAATTAACTTGCCCGATGTCCGGCAGCAAGAGGATTTGAACAAAAAATCATGACTGAGAGTGTGATGCTCTATGCACTATGCCACTGGGCTCCACACTGTCCCCCCCCCCAAGTTACCTGTCCGTATTCCAATATCCAACGCTACATGCAGTGCTGATCGCTCTGGTTCTTCAAGTGACTTGTAGGGCGCGCCACATTTCAGCATAAAGAGAATGAGTTTCTGCCCCCAGTCTGAGAGATCTTTGTCTGTGGAATTCTGTTGGATAAAATAAATAAGAAAAACAAATACATGTGATGTATGTAAATTAATTCAGCTATCATATACAACATAGAAATGTATTCAGCCAAAATCACTTCTAGCTGTTGTAGATAACCACCACCTATATCCACATTGTATGTAATCACGACAGTGTGACAATGCGCCAGATTTGGATTATGTACTTATATATAGAAGAGATACCAGATCAAATGTCACAGATAAAAATTCATTACAACACAAAAAAACACACAAAAAATGACAATTAATTTACACATGTAGGGAATATGCTTGTTTATATACCGTTTGTTTTAAATCTTATTTTGTATTCAGCATATTTCATACACTGCCTTAACCTGTCACAAGCATTCATATATCTATATAATTTATCAAGACAATTTAGTACATTTTTATTTAACTTATTGATTCAACTTATTGATTTAACATATCTTTTTTAACTTTATTATTCACCTTATATTTTTTACTTGTTTCATATTGTTAGCGCCTTTGAGCAGGTTTTTTACCCAGATACATGGCGCGTCGTAAATTTATCCTAATAATAATAAATAATAATATATAGATGTTCCCAGCACAGCAAACACAAAAGAGTTTCACAATTACCTAGTACGTGTCCATCCACTGTAAGACGTAGTTGTCTCCTAGACATTTCACCTTTCTCTTACTTTAATTTCTCTTGTACAAAGTATTACATCATTAAATAAGTTTGCTTATGTAATGGTTATATATTGTATAATTGTACGAAAAACAGATTTGCCAGAATACGTTGGTTGCATCAGTTCACAAAGTTCTACAATAAGTACAGTATTATATAAGGGTGGGTGGGGCTAGTTTGTCACTGTGCATTATGGGTAAAATAAATTGCTATAGTGGTGCCACCATGCAAGCGGAACAGATATATAAATGCATGGTGATGCTATTATGAAAATATTTGCCTTACAGCATGTTGGATAATGTCTTGACAAACATATCACATCAGTTGAATCTGATGGGTATTGGCTGTGATTTTGGAAGCAATTTCGGGTCGTTCAATACTCCAAGTCTCACAACACATATTGGCGAAGGTGTGTGGTGGCTTAGAGATCATCTCAGAATGACAAAATTACTTTCATCTGGTCTCAGCCCCCACTCCTTCCTTCATACAAGTTTATAAACATTGATATGATATCAATATATGAATCTATTAACAGTATCGGTCTGAAGTGTAAAATATTATGTCTGATGTCAGACAAAACTGCCTCTGACCCCCCTGACCCCTCTGACCCCCCTCCCCAAACGAAAATGAAAGTACATTTGTCTTGATATCGGACATTGACGTTCTGAGATGATCCCTTAGATCAATACAAAATCAAAATACACCCTTTTAACCCCCTAATAGTGAATAATTAATTAACTAAACACAGACCTTTATGAACGGAGTTAGCTGTTTGACTGCGGACAAATCACAGTCGACAGGAGTTGGAGAACTGGCTTTGTCACCAAGGATCAGAAACTTTACTGTCTTCCAATCATCTTTCTTTACTGCCGCTGTTATAAGCTCGGTCCAAGTGGAACGCTTGACACGACACTTGCGGATTTCTTCACTGCCCCCTAGTGGTAAACGACATAACTAAAGTATGTGAATTACAGTGGTGTCTCCCGCATTGGCTGGCAAGGATTTTTTGGTTGAAATGGAACCTGCAGATTGTTGAAACACAGAATAACAATTTTAGCAGATATCATGTTTGAAGATTTTCACAAATGAAACTGCAGTTTATTAAAGAAAACGTATTACTGAAGAAGAGATGAACTACATCAGAGCAGTTAGCAGTTAGCACATCTGGTTGTGTTCTTTTCATCTGAGACCCAAAAAAACTCTCACACGAAAAAATCGCAAAGATGTACCATAACCTGGAAATATTTTCCTATTCATCTACTTCAGAAAAAAACATGTTTACTCCTCAAACAAAACAAGAAATAGTAAAGAAAGTACATGGTAGACATACACCAGAAAATCAAAATCAAACCGGAAATAAATTATAATGCATAACAATAAAATTACCATGCATAACAAAAGTTAAAACTAAATTAAGGTACTACTATATTTTGCATTAAGTACACTATGTTAAGACATATAGTCTGCAGGTATTCCTATTGTGCTCAGAAGTAATTTGCACACAACTAAAATGTGCCAAATCTTAATCTAGTAAATAAAGCATTTAAAAATGAACTCATGTTGACTTACCAGTTGTCTTGAGAGCGAGGGAAACAGCATCGCGGACAATCTCCAGTTCTTGTTCTGGCTTCATGGGACATATACGCAGCGCTGACGCAAGAGATTCAAGGGCAATGTCGTATACCTGGAGGGCTTCGAAAGCCTGAGCAACCCTGAAGTATCCCTGGAGAAGAAAATGTATAAAAATTATACAGAATTATCAGGAGAACAACCGAAGATTTTTTAGCTGCACTAGAAATAAAATACATTACTTGCATGCATATTTTCTTATCCCCTCTTACTTCAGAGATGAGGTGAATTCATCACTTTGTAAATGTATGCAAATATGTGTGGTTTACACACATACCTTCATGGAGTTCATGGTGACTAGGCGACAGCTACCCCACGCTGCCTCAATGTAATTTCACACAGCAACATCACTTCAAAATAGGAGAGCTACATTTCAAGCAAATTTGCTATGATGCATAGCCGCTTTGTACAATTTACACTGCTTTGTACAATTTACACAGAATCAAGTACAATCGCGCCTCGTTATAACGCGGTAGTCGGGGTCCACGAAATGAATCCGCATTATAACGGGGTGCGTTATAAACGCGGCACGACTGTAACAATAACAATGGAAACAAAAATATTTGAATCAAGTGGTTTGTTTGCAACTGTTGTGTGAAAACTGTTCACTCAGATCGATCACTGGCATCCCACCACTGTCTGTTGTCAGGTATTTATTCATACATGCGAGTGAACTAGGGCAAAGTGGAGTGAACCAAATTTCTTACAACTTCCAAATATGGGAGTCAAATATAGCGTTCGTCTGCCTCCATCATAGTGACTACCATTGGAACAAAACCTCATCGAGGGGGCTGATGAAAACAATTGAAAGCTACAAAAATGTAACAGGAAAATAAGATAAATTTTACTCTGACGTATGTAAAAATAAATTACGAACAGTATGCTCACCTTGTGCCATTTTGGATTCATGTCCACACAGTCCCGCCCCATCTGCAGTGCTTCTTGGGAATGACCAAGTTTGAGGTAGGCGAATGATTGGTTGCTCTGAATAGCAGCGATCTGCCACTCATTGGCTGGAATGCTCATTGCTATCGTCACTGCCACCTGGTTACAAGACAAGACGTCAATGTTATGTCAAACATCAATAGTTCATGACAGACCTACCATGTTGACCGTATTTTTTTGGACACCTAAAACTAATTAAATTTTCAGCTGTCCGAAAATTTACTGCACAAAAAGAATTATTTTTTGTGTCCAAAGACAAACAGTCATTATGAACTGTAATTATTCAGGCATGTAAAAATATATCGTGTCCAAAAACATATAGTACAGAAAAAGTTTAATTTTTGTAGATTTTAATTAATGTTGTTCGAAAACAGACAATGTCCAAATGTATCCTGTCACTATGGTCGGTCCTATGGTGATATAAAATATGGACTTAGATATTTCAACAAATTTTGTTTTTGATTGGTTGAACCTACAGTGAATCTGGTTCGTTTTTGTTATGTTCAATATTTCAATTCAATTCGTTATTTTGGGAGTTGCTGAAGTAATATATGCAATCGATTTAATAAGAGTTTTTAGATTCTGATTTTGAAATGATAGTTGATGTCGCAAGGAGCCACAATTGGCTATAGTTTAAAATGGGGCTGGTGCGCATGGAATCAACTAATTGCGCAAGCCGCATGATAAATGGCCTCCACAACCAGATTTGCAAAAAAACACTGAAAAAGACTACCTATTATTGATATATCTGGTAACTGGCAAGTGCGTGTAGCCTTCTGTTATAGTTTATTTTTGCAATTTTGTCAATGTGTCTGGACAGTCAGAAATAATTGTCTAGTTTGACCAATGATTTCGCCAAACCTAAATAACAAATTTTTTCACACGAGCCAGCACATTGCAGCAGGTACAAGACAGCGAATAATTTCATGAAATTTTTTCACTCTGAAATGAGACTGTTCACAGATGGCAAGAAATGTGAACTAAGTAGTAACATATTTGCATTACCACTACTGAATGCAGACATTTTGGGAGCAAAGAGAATAGGCAATTTATGAGGAATGGAGAAGCTGAAGGGGGGAGGTTGGTGTGAAAGATTTGCAGGAAGAAGCTGGTGAGGAGACGGGTGAAGTGGGCTGAACACGTGGAAAATACGGATGGGGAAACAGCTAACGAAGACAGTGGATGGCCTCACAGTAGAAGGAAGAGGAAGACTTTTACTGAGATGGGAGTATTATATAAGGAGAGATTTGGCAGGGTGTGGAGACGGATGGTGGAGAAAGCAGTATGGGCACATTGAAAAAAGGGAAATAAAAATCAAGGACCAGTATTGATGCCAGCCTACAGGGAGAAAGAGGGCAACATCTCACCTGGTAACACGACAGGGCTGCCGCGTACTGTTCTTCCTTTATCGCATGGTTTCCTTTTATTTTCCAATGCTCTGCATCTTTTTGAATCTGATCCCACTGTGGTTGGTCTAGTCAGCAAACAAACAAAGCAACAGGTTAACAAAGCTCAATATATATATATATATAGTGTATATTTTTTACTTTACAGGCATCACACAAGTTTACGCGTACTGCCACTGTGACAGATAAGGAAAGTGAAACTAAACAGCCATTGAATCATGTATAAATAAATGTAAATTAATACAGTTCCTTACGGGTGATAATCAATATAATTAATTAATTATATTCTCTTTCATCTACCATCCCACTGTACAGAACCCAGTGTTTGTCGCAAGAGACAATGCCTGTTGTAACAACAGTCATGGAAATGGCTTTCTGGCATGGCGCGTCGCACGCTTTGTCTCCTAGTTCATCCGGTACACTTCAGTGTTGACAGCTGAACCACCAGTAAGACAGGCTAGCCAGGTGCCTCTGGCCTCAGCAAGAAAGAGCCTGCCAGTGAAGAGGGACAATGGTGTAGCCTTTCATGTCTCTATAATATGTGTACCTCTGTACATGTCTTCAAAATCTGCCAACAACTGCCTCCATATCTGTCAATGGTTGGTCATCGTCAAGTTTTCCATAATCATTGCAGAAGGACCTTGGTCAATGACAGACACAGACTACGGTCTTTCCATACCATAACGGATGAAGAAGTGGTCATATCAACCCATGTTTCTTTCCTGTGGTAGAACTTTGGTGACAGTTTCATGTTTAAGATAACCAGACTATGCACTGTGGTATGATCTAGTTTTGGTGACACCATTTAGGCAGCATTGTCATATCAGAATGTGGTCCAGTTAATGCCATCCTAACTAGAAGTCTTCATACTCTCAAAACACAAAAGTTATTAAATTTATCAGTTTTAATAAATGCACACATAAAATGTCATGGCAATAGTGCTATTCTTTACTCAGTTTATTGAGTTGATGAACCACAAACTTTGCCAAAGTTATACTGTCAGTAAGGCCAGGCTTTTTTATTACATGTTTTACGGGCAGAATTGTCCTCAACGCTTTCCCCATTTTCTTAGTTCAGGTGGACAATGTGTTCACAGGGTTTTGATGCCGAGACAGCTCACTTCCCTTCCACCGGTGATTTTAATAAGTTAGGCATAATGGCCCCACTTATAGGTTTAGGCTAAATCTTGATATAGTGTAACTCTTCAGCAGGTAGTTGGGATTATAGTTAGTGTGAATGAATGGTGTGCTTGGTTAGTACGGTACAGTGCATAAAGTCTACTGTGATTACAGTAGTAATGCTGTTGTTTTATATATCTATAAAAATACTGCTAATTTTGTAATATATGCCAAAATGTGGGTTCTGTCAACCTGAGGTACAGGAGACTAGTATGGGCTCAGTCACAGTCCTGGCCTTGGGATGTAGAGCCCACATTTCTCTCTCTTTAAATTAATCTCTTTAATAAACGTCATTCATTTGGCCTTTTTTCTTCACTATTCACAACTTGTGTTGGTGCTTGCAAAAAGATCATTGTGCTTGTTCAAATATATAACATTTAAATAACCAGATATGTGGCTACGTGAAAATTAATATAAATCTCCTGTTACTTGTTATCCTATTAATGACAGAAACAGCAGTGTGAGATGTGGTTGATGAATTTGTATTTTGGCACACCAGTAGCTTTATGTTCATCGCAGTGAAAAAGCTAATACTTATGACACAATGTTAGCATTCTGATCTTCCCTGCTAAGCTGCATCAAAATGTTTTTATCCCATTCTTAAGCAAGGCTTATTTGTGAATTTCAATTGCATTTGACAAGCCAATGTGTGCCAATGCCAGACAAACCTACTGAAGGCGAAGAGAAGGCACTGATCCGAGGAAGCCATGACTGGCAGAATGGAAAGGATTTGCTAGAGGTCAATGTGTAACAAACAATGCCTCACTCCACATTTACTGTGCCTTAAGTTAATTGACCGTAATCAAAGAAATTGATGCCTTTGATAGCAATGGCTGTGCAGAACAAACAAAAGCAATGTTGCTACAAGCCTTACACCAGATTCTTTACACAGTTGTAGCCAGTGGCTGTGCCTCTAGGCCCTACACCACAGCTATGCCAACATTAAATTTATTGTCCACCAATTACAGTAGTCTTTAAAAACAAACACGTAGCGGACACAGACGAGGATAACTTCACACAAGACAAGTGACAGTTATTAACGCATTAATATAGTTTGCCATAGCGCTCATTTCCTCCCTGGCGGCATAAATTCGGGGTCCATGACCGACCGCGTTATAACCGAATCCGCGTAATAATGGGGCGCGTTGTAACAAGGCGCGACTGTATGTATATATATATGTATTCTTTATTTTACAGTCCTCACAGAAGTTTGCGTGTACTGTCACTGATACAGAAAACAAAAGTGAAACTAAACAGCCACTGAATCATGTTGATGTATAAATGAAAGTAAATAATACAGTTGCCTGTGGGTGATAATCAATATATTTAATTAATTATATTCTCTTTCATCTACAGTCCCACTGTACTGCACCCAGTGTCTGTGAGAGACAATGCCTGTTGCAAAAACAGTCATGGAAATGGCTTTCTGGCATGGCGCCTCGCACATTTGGTCTCCTAGTCCTAGTTCACCATAGTGTGAACAGCTGAACCACCAGTAAGACAGGCTCGCCTGGTGCCTCTGGCCTCAGCAAAAAAGAGCCTGCCAGTGTTGAGGGGCGATGGTGTAGTCTTTCATATGTCTTGATTACATCTCTATAATATGTGTACCTCTCTATGTGTCTTCACAATCTGCCAACAACTGCCTCCATATCTGTCAATGGTTGGTCATCGTCAAGTTTTCCATTATCATTGCAGAAGGACCTTTGTCAATGACAGACACAGACTACGGTCTTTCCATACCATAACGGATGAAGAAGTGGTCATATCAACCCATGTTTCTTTCCTGTGGTAGAACTTTGGTGACAGTTTCATGTTTAAGATAACCAGACTATGCACTGTGGTATGATCTAGTTTGGGTGACACCATTTAGGTGGCACCATTGTACTAGAATGTGGTCCAGTTGCTGCCATCCTCACTAGAAGTCTTCATACTCTCAAAACACAAAAAATAAAATAAACAGCTAACTTAATAAATGTTTGAAATATTTGGCTGCATTATTAACTTCGCATTATATTTGGATAGAAAGTGGTGATTGCTGTATAATGTGTGTGTATATATATATAATATAATTTTCAACACATTTTTAATGTGACTTTTCTTAGAATTTATACATATTTATACATATCTTCATTAAATCTATAAGTTTTAGCAAATATAAAATGTATGTAAAGACAACACTAAAGAATACCTTGTTAATCAATCTTCAGATTTAGTGCTCAGTGTGTTTGTTATGAGCAAGGTTATTTTATTTGAGTTACTTGATGACCAGTAGAGATATAAAAACCTAAACAACATGTTGACACGATGACGAATGAACTCATGTTACCAATGTTATCAATGTATATCTATAAGGAATAAGAATAAAAATAAAATGTTAGGAAAAAAATAATAAGATATGTGGCTACATGAAAATTAATACAAATCTCCTGTTACTTGTTATCCTATTAATGACAGACACAGCAGTGTGAGATGTGGTTGATGAATTCATATGTTGGCACACCAGTAGCTTTACGTTCATCGCAGTGAAAAAGCTAATACTTATGACGCAATGTTAGTATTCTGATCTTCCCTGCTAAGCTGCATTAAAATGTTTTTATCGCATTCTTAAGCAAGGCTTATTTGTGAATTTCAATTGCATTTGACAAGCCGACGCGCGCCAATGCCAGACAAACCTGCTGAAGGTTAAGAGAAGGTGCCGATCCGCGGAAGCCATGACTGGCAGAATGGAAAGGATTTGCTAGATGTCAATGCTTCACTCCACATTTACTGTGCCTTAAGTAAATTGACCGAAATTGATGCCTTTGATAGCAATGGCAGTGCAGAACAAACAACAGCAATGTTGCGACACACCTTACAATTTTATAGTTACACCAGATTCGTTACACAGTTGTAGCCAGCGGCTGTGCCTGTAGGCCCTACACCACGGCTATGCCAACATTACAGTAGTCTTTCAAAACACACATGTAGCGGACACAGACAAGGATAACTTCACACAAGACAAGTGACAGTTATTAACGCATTAATATAGTTTGCCATAGCTCTCATTTCCTCCATGGCGGCAGAAATTCGGGGTCCATGACCGACTGCGTTATAACCGAATCCGCGTAATAACGGCGCATTGTAACAAGGCACGACTGTATATATATATATATATATGTATTGTTTATTTTACAGTCCTCACAGAAGTTTGCGTGTACTGCCACTGCAACAGAAAACAAAAGTGAAACTAAACAGCCACTGAATCATGTTATGATGTATAAATGAAAGTAAATAATACCGTTGCCTATGGGTGATTTTCAATATATTTAATTAATTATATTCTCTTTCATCTACAGTCCCACTACACTGCACCCAGTGTCTGTGAGAGACAATGCCTGTTGTAAAAACAGTCATGGAAATGGCTTTCTGGCATGGCGCCTCACACATTTGGTCTCCTAGTCCTAGTTCATCCGGTACATTTCAGTGTGAACAACTGAAACACCAGTAAGACAGGCTCGCCTGGTGCCTCTGGCTTCAGCAAGAAATAGCCAGCCAGGGACGATGGTGTAGTCTTTCATAAGTCTTGATCACATCTCTATAATCTGTGTACCTCTCTATGTGTCTTCACAATCTGCCAAAAAGGACCTTTGTCAATGACAGACATAGAGTATGGTCTTTCCATGCCATAACGGGTGGAGAAGTGGTCATATCAACCCATGTTTCTTTCCTGTGGTAGAACTTTGGTGACCGTTTCATGTTTAAGATAACCAGACTATGCACTGTGGTATGATTTAGTTTTGGTGACACCATTTAGGTGGCACCATCGTACCAGAATGTGGTCCAGTTAATGCCATCCTCACTAGAAGTCTTCATACTCTCAAAACACAAAAGTGAAAATAAACAGCCAGCTTAATCAATATTTGAAATTATTGGCTGCATTATTAACTTTGCATTATATTTTGATTGAAAGTGGTGATTGCTGTATAAAATGTGTCAGGGTTTCCGGCAGACAAAATAATTTGGGTACGGAGTTAGTCAATTCTAAGACCGTAGAATTGGCGGGCTAAACCTGCCACAGGTGCCTACTTGATGGGCATTGGGTGTGGGGGCCCTCCCCCAGAAAAAATGGGATTTCTAGATGCTCGGATAAGTGATTTCCCGGCATTTGGAGTCAGAAATCCCACCTGGTTCACAGTGATCATTTCCATGTTTCACAGGCGAATGAATAAGAAATGTAACAGTCAGCAGGAAAATTGTAAACTTGCCAGAATAAATAGTCCGATTCATGATGCAGTATGGTATCTTGTTGTGTTATTTTTCTTCACCAAGAAACAATGAATACTCTAAAACATCGCGAAAGATGTACAGCCATGACAGCACGCCGTATTCTTTACACTAAGCCTACCAATATACCGGTACGCCATGTTCTATCCTGGGGTGAAGGCTTAAATCCCGCCGTGAATACCACGTTTAACCAATCACAGAATTGCTAGCATAGACGTGTTGGCACGGGCTCATTATTCACCTTTAAAAAACATCATATAGTATGAGTTTCACTGCACAGAATATTTTTTAAAAATCTGGATTTATTTTGGGTACGTATCTGTGCCCCATAATTATTTTTGGATACGTAATTTTACCCTTTTACCCTGCTGGCGAAAACAATGTGTGTGTATTTAAAATAACATATGGTATATATTATATAATATTCAACAAAAAGTGACTTAACTTAGAATGAATACATCTGTATACATATCTTCATTAAATCTACAAGTTGTGGCAAATATAAAATGTATGTCAAGACAACACTAAAGAATACCTTCTTAATCAATCTTTGGACTTAGTGCTCAATGTTTTTGTTATGAGCATGGCTATTTTATTTCTGTTACTTGATGACCAGTAGAGATATAAAAACCTAAACAACTTGTTGACATGATAACGAAATGAACCCATGTTACCAATGTTATCAATGTATATCTACGCACAAAGGATTACTGCTTAAACAAGTGGCATTGCCGTGGGCAAAATAAACTTGCAATAACTTGACAGTCAACTCAGTCAATGCTGTCATAGCAGCCATTTCATTCAGGAAGTTTACTGCATAACTAATTTCCTTATACCTGTTTGAACTTGGTGCCCGCTGAATAAAATAGATATACTGCTCCAAAATGTCTTCACTTTAGAAACCCATATATACGGTTAGTAATGGGTAATAATAATAATGAATAGCTCTTATATATAGCGCAAATATTTCTATGCAAAAATCTCTGGGCACTGGTACATATCATTCATACAGACATATATATAACGTAGGCTATACAAGTACAATTCCGCCGTGGCCGGTCCCAAGCCCGGATGAGAAAGGTGGAGGGTTGAGCATGGGGCTAGCACCCCAACCTTGTAAAAAAACTACTTGCTACAGAAATGTCGACAACAGAATTTACAGAGAACACACGCCTGGAAGAGGAAGAGTCTTCATCTCGAGGACCCTGTGACACCATGTGGTGAAAGTCGAGAGACCACGGAAGCCACAGGGCCGAGCACCCTTCTTTCGACCAAGCACATTAATATGGGAACTTGGAACGCCGAACATGATGACCATGTACCAGACAGGAAAAACAGTGCAAGTAACAGTGGAAATGAACAACTACAACGTTGCACTGCTGAGAATCAGCGAGACAAGTCGGACACAGTCAGGACAGAGAAGGATACCTACAGGAAAGATGTTACTCTTCTCGGGACATGAAGAAGATGATGCCCCCCACACTCAAGGTGTAGCATTCATGCTATCAAGAGCGGCTCTTGGGGCATTGATAGGATGGGAAGCGCATTGACTGAGAATCATCACAGCATCCTTCAGAACAAAGAAAAAGAATATCAAGATGAATGTCATCCAGTGCTACGCACCAACGAACGATAGTGATGAAGAAACCAAAGACCAGTTCTACAGCAGACTACAAAGTATCCTGGACAAATAGGATGTGACCATCCTTTGGGAGATTTCTGTGCGAAGATTGGAATGAACAACAACGGATATGAAGAAGTGATGGGAACCCATGGTGTTGGAGAGATGAACGGGAATGGAGAGAGATTTGCGGAGACATGTGCACTGAACAAGATTGTCATCGGAGGCAGCATTTTCACACACAAATGGATACACAAGACTACATGGGTGTCACCCGACCACGTTACAGAGAACCAGATAGATCACACCTGCATAGGCAAGAGATTCAGGAGGTCACTTCAAGATGTAAGAGTGAAGAGGGGACCTGACGTTGCATCTGACCATCACCTGCTGGTTGCTTGACTGAAACTCAAGCTGAAGAAAAATTGGATGGAGACAGCAACAAAGAGACGAAAGCACAATGTCGGCCTCCTGAAAGATCCACAGACAAGAGATGAATACAAGTTGAACCTTGCTAACAAATTCCAAGTGCTACACAAGCTGCGTGATGAAGAATCCGACCTGAACAGCCAATGGCAGAACACCAAAAAGACACTGACATCAATTAGACAAGTGGCTGGCCTGAAGAAACAGAACAGCAACAGAAACCTTGCACAGGATCAAAGTGCGGAAGGAGAAGAAATCAGCAGTAAACAACAGTCGAACAAAAGCGGCAAAGGCAGAGGCACCGGAAGAGCAGACAGAAGCCAACAGAGAAGTAAAGAAGAGTGTAAAAACAGTCAAGCACAACTACATTGACAGCCTGGCAGAAGAGGCAGAGCAAGCTGCTGGCAGCGGAAATATGAGGCAGCTGTACAACACCACCTCTATCAGGTAACTACAGCAAGCCAGAACAACCAGTTAAAGACAAGAAAGATCATCACAGGAACTGAGCAACAGCTCAACAGATGGGCTTAACAATTTGAAGAACTTCTGAACAGACCTGCCCAACTGGACCCCCCTGACATACAGCCAGCAGAAACAGACCTACCCATCAAGTGAGATAAGCCTACCATGGAAGACATCAGGAAGGCCATAAAGCAGCTGAAGAATAACAAAGCAGCAGGATCGGACGAGATTCCGGCAAAAGCACTCAAGGCAGATACAGACACCTCTGTGGAACTACTGTACCCTCTCTTTGGAAAGATCTGGGAAGAGGTGCCATCAGACTGGAGAGAGGGATACCTCACAAAACTCCCCAAGAAAGGAGACCTCAGCAACTGTTCCAACTACAGAGGAATCACACTTCTGTCAGTGCCAGGGAAAGTGTTCAACAGGATCATCTTGGAAAGAATGAAAGATACAGTCGAGATCAGCAAGCTGGATTCCACCCGAACAGATCATGTGTGGATCAGATCGCAACACTGGACATCATAGTACCTGTAGAGCAATCCTTGGAGTGGAACTCCTCGCTCTACATCAGCTTCGTTGACTATGAAAAGAAGTTTCACAGCAGAGACAGGAGGACACACTGGAAACTACTATGATATTATGGCATACCAACTAACCTGTTCAACCCTGATACAATTACAAACAAAAAACATGGACTACCTCGACTAGTGGGAACGCCTGTCGGGAGAGATGTCTTTAAACTAGATTTAAACTTAGACAGAGTAGGGAGATTCTGAAGATTCACAGGCAGTGAATTCCAAACAGTGGGTGTAACGAAGCTGAAAGAGCTGTCACCAACAGGTGTAAACACTACTTAAGGCAAGACAACTTTTATACTAATTTGTCAATTTTGTTGTTGACCAAGCCTTTTGTCTTGATACACCCCTGAGCTTGATTTCCAAGAACAATTTTATCTCAGAAATTATTACGAGTAGGAAGCAAAAATGTGATATTTGTTTGTTTGGATATTCAGAGATTATCTGGTAAAAATAATGAAGAAATCTGAAGAGAGTGTGTGGAGTGTGGACCATCAGGTGATTTGACATGTGGTGATGTGGTAGGGCTCATTATGTGGATTAGGATACATTAAGTTATGAATGAACATTAGTGATTAGATGCTACAGGAGTGAGTGATGACTTAAATAACATAACATGCAGGGGGCAGGGCTGCCCACCCACAGTAGGGCTGCCCACCCACAGTAGCACTTGCCCTCTGTCATAAACAAGATAAGAATAATAATTACATGTCTCTAAAAGAATGTTGGAGTCTTGTAGAAACCACATGTTAAACCACGTTATTAATTATCTATAGTCTAGTAGATAGCTTTGTCTTTGGGTGTACTTGGCCGGAAAGATGAAGCCCCCATTGGTTGATTTAAATTCGGTAGTCGGGCTAGTTTAGATTTAGAGAATTGTAGAGGGAAAAACGAGTGAGTTGACAGGCGCACACAGAGTGCAGGGTGAGCAGCCAGGAGGGTTTCCCTCCAGCTTGGGCTGGGAGGTGAGGCTGAGCTGCCTCAGTGTCGCAGCTGGGCTGGACTGGCATGGTCAAGGTTTACACTATGTATGGACTATAATAAAGAGTAGGTTTGTCAAGGTTTATTTATTAGTCGGTTTAGATTATTATTTACAGCCGGTACCCCCCCTCCCATTGTCGTAGCGCCAGCGGGAGGACCGCTACGACAGTACGACCCAGTTAGCATGTTTTCAACAGGGAAAAATAGTGCTCAGTTAAGTCAATAGATATGACATGGTACAGGCAAACCCTAAGACAAGCTTGACAAAGCTAATAAGCCCAACGAAAGACAGGCTGTCCTAAAATTGTGTATGGTTTATCGTAATTATACAGTGGAACCGGTAGTAAGGTGACCCTCGGCACTGGGCCTAAATGACCTGATTACTGGGATGATTATAAAGCAAGGTTTGTCCGTATATGCACATTATAAACTATGTAGGTTTCACCAAGTGCCATTTTGACCACTCGCCATCAATCCACACCATTCAGCAGCACTGAGCGCAGCTTTCACGTCCTCAGAATTGTGAAGCTGCAATCCAATGTGCTCTAGAAGTCCTTGTTCAGTGTCTGCAACGGCTGTCCATGAAAGAAACCCTTGTCCAGTTTGAAGTAAGTCATCAGTAGCAAGTTCGGCGGTACATGGTAGTTTCAAATTCCAAGAGAATCTGAGACCGGGTACGGTTGTGTATATATATATGTATATATATATATATACACAACCCAGTTATGGTGTTTGTGGATGCTGGGAAGTACTTGTAATCAAAGTCTGGGGACACATGTAGAGATAGTTAAAGGTAAGTTCTTATATATAGGACATTATCCAGTCCTCAGGATTGCTGAAAGCGCTTTAAACTTCCTGGCAAACCTGTTCAATCGAACACCATCTTGACTTCTCTGGGAAGAATTTGTACTTATATATGTAGAGATAGATGAGGATTGGCAGTTCTAAACAAAGTTTCACCATGGTTTTCCCAGTTCTTCTGTTCTGTTCTAACTAATCTAAGTGTTAGTCCACATAGTAGTAGTTTACAGATGGCATAACAGTTCATCTTTTAACAAGATTTAACAAGATTGCCATCCAGAGAACTGTAGATGGCAGGTGGACAAGGAAGCCCTTTGGCTTATCGATAGCCCAACCCTTTTATCTACATATATCCAGCTCTTCTGAGGTATGTGTCAATTTTATTTTAAAACATATTCACACTACTTGCACCCACACAATCATCAGATAATCTGTTCCATTCATTCACAGTCCTTTGTGAAAATGAGAACTTTCTTACGTCTAATCTACACTGCTCCTTACTAATGTAACTTAATTTTTCTAATGGCTTCTTTCGATAAGTATTTCTTTCTGGTCCGTTTCCCTTGTTTTTTGAAAGGAACAATTTTATCTATGATGCACTCTATTTCACTCTTTAATATATTCCAGCATTCTGTTGCTGTCTTATTCTTCAGTGTGTTATTCCAGTCTATCTTTGCTAAATATTTCCTCATTTCCTTATATCTTCCTTTGTGGAAATTTCTCCTGAACTGCTTTTTTATTATTTCTTTCTGATTTTACTTTGATGGTAAAATGTATCTGGTTGTGATCACTACTTCCCAGAGGCTCACATAATTTAACATTGTCAACTAATTCATTCTGTGAGGACAAAACTAAGTCCAACACATTCTCTCCCCTGGTTGGTTCTAGCACATGTTGAGAAAGGAAACTATCTTGTACTAAAACTAAAAACTTGTGGTCCTCACTACCCATTCTCTGTAGAGATTTCCATTTTATATGCCCATGGTTAAAATCCCCCATAATAACACAGTCCCGTTTGCTCACTTCCCTTATAGCGTTTTGTATTTTTTCATTCTCTTTTATGCTTATGTTTGGACTTCGATAAACTAATCCAACTGTTAACGTTGAGTTTCCTGTAACTATGTTACACCAAACAGCTTCTTCGCAATCTGCTTCTCTGTCTAATTTTATTTCATAAGCCTGGATAAATTCTTTAATATATAAAATAACTCCACCTCCCCTTCTTCCTATTCTATCTTTCCTAAACATTACATATCCCAATTCGGCATCTGATATATCGGTGGTTGCCCATGATTCGGTTATACCTATTATGTGAGGGTCAATATCTTCTACCATGTTTAGTTCATTTCTTTTGTTTACTATATTCCTTGCATTTAAACAAACACATTTATACCCAGCTTCAGAACAGTTTTCCAGACTGTTCTTTGCTGAATTATTTTTGCTGTCTTTATCTATGCCTCCAGTTTCAGGCTTCTCTGTGAGTCCCCCCTGCGAATCTAGTTTAAATAGATGCAACCTGTCCCACTGTCAACAGATCGCAGCAGATTCTCTGAGAATACTGCTGCCCCCTTTCCACTTAGATGGAGGCCATCTCTCATGTACATATCATCTCTCCCAACAAAGTACCCCCATAAATCTATGAATCCCATGCCCTCTTCCTCACACATCTGCTCAACTAGTGCGTTGATCGCCATCCTCTTACAGTTTCTGTATCTTGCCTCCCTTCCTCCCATTACTGGCAAAATTCCCGAGAGAATAACCTGTTCCACTCTTGTCTTCTTTAGCTTCCTCACTAAATGTCTGTACATCTGAACTATCCCAGTTGTTCCCTCCTTGTCTGCATTGTTTGTCCCTACGTGTACTAGTATAGACCCTCCCTTGCCATGCCCCAATACCTTCTCTACCCTTTCGGTCACATGCTCTATCCTAGCCCCCGGTAGACATACAACGTCCTTCCCCTCGCATATAGTCTTGTCTGTTTTTCTCAGAATTGAATCGCCCATAAACACTCTCTTGTCTTCTTGCCCCCTCAATCACTGCCTCGGAGTAGCTCCTCCGGTTTGCATATGTCTGGTTGTTGTCTTTTCCTCTTGCCGTCTTCTCTCCTGTCACATTCTCTTCCATTCCCTTCTTTCCTGTCGCATTTTCTCTTGTCCCCTTCCTCCTGTCATCTTCTCTTCTAACACATTTACTCTCACTTCCTTTTGTCCCTTCTTCTTTCCTCCCATCACATTTTCTTCTCTCCTCTCCCCTCTCGTCCCTTTTCCCTGGCTACCTCCTTCACTACGGTCACTTTCTCCCCTGTCACCTTGACGCCTGTCATGATTTCTGTTTTTTGCTGAACACTCTCTCTTCTTCCATCAGTCTTCTGTCTGGTATCTACCTCTTCACCATCTGTATCGCTGTCACGTCTCTCCTCATTCTCTACAGTCTGACTACCTGTTGATCTATCCCCACTGACCCATTTTCTTTTCCTCTTCCGTCCCTCTGTTTTCTCAATGTCTTGTTCCTTCACACCGGTCACCTTCCCTCCTCTCAGTCTCTTTTCTTCAGTCTCCATGTCACAACTCTGCTCCTTCTGTGTTGTAGAATTCTCAACTCTCTCCGCGTCATCCCTCTCTGCTCCATCTATTTCTATGTTGAGTCTCACCTACATCTCCTTCACTATATCCGTCAACTTACACACTTCCTTCATCAGACATTCCACCCTCAAACACCCCATACACCGAAAGGTGAATCCGTCATCTTTGGTCTCTGCCCATGATTTTGGACAGCCAGACAATGCAAAATCCACCCAGCTCTGGCAGTCGTTGCAAACTAAGTGTCGTTTTGCCCTGAGTTGCCGCTTGCAAGGTGCCATATCAGAATTTATTTATGTTCAAAATAGTTTTTATATAGTCTTTGAAAATACTTTTTTGTGTACAATTTACACCATATTGTTTAGGTTATAGTTAGTTATATTTGTTAACACACAGTGACACACCGTGCCTTACCTAGTTACGATGTCGATGACAATGTGAATGTATTCAAGTTAGGCTTAGATACAAGGTAGTCTTTACAAAGACTGTTTCCTGTGTACTAATATACACTTTAAAAGATTGTTATTTCAGGTTTTAATTACTCATCTAACTACACAGATTACCTCAAACAAAGCTATTCTGTTGTCGTTCACATTACGCTAACTTCGCCAGTGACCTACTTTGTAAACAACGTTCAGATTACATTAACGTTTCCACTTATCGCTCGCAAATCGCCTACTTTTAATCTACCCTAGATTACTCCCTCTAGCTAACTTTTAACAACAAATATTGCTTAATATATATCTATAATTACGTTATGTATGCTATACACTCAATAATATCACTTATCTTGATCAAATATCCTTATATTTTCGCAAGTTTGCTGCACCAAATTCAAACCAATTCACCACAGGAAGTTCCCCTGCAATTTATCTTGGATTTGAGCGCGGTAATCACAATATTATATGTATAAAATCTCAATATTAAAGCATAAAATCAAAGTAATTATATAATCACAGTCTATATTTTCACACTAATCTTCAATGTAAAATTGCAGTAAATGTAAATCACAGTTCTTATAAATATAAAGCTGCTGTAAAATATTACATAAAAATCAAGGTTTAAATGTAAATGCTGAGATGGCAATGTTTATCTTTTTATTGGTATATATTTATCGGTGAATATTTTTTATTGGTATATATTTATCGGTGAATATTTTTTATTGGTATATACATATATACCAATATTATCTTATATAAATTTATTTATAATTTAGGCCAGTTTTAAAAGAAAAACTTTGCCATCTCGGCATTTACATTTAGGCCCCTATAGACCTACAGTTTTATAGTAATAAACAAAAGGTGTTAGTTTTGGTTCTAATTATTTTGTTTGTTACAATGCAACGCCCACCACCCACCCTCGGGATGGGCCTCGGCGTGAGTCTGGGACATCTGGTAGGGAGGTCAGACCGATTTACCTCCCCTTCTGACAACATGGGAGACAGGGGTCCCAGTTTAGTGGCCGTAGTTCATTACCATGCATTATACCTGTTGGTTTGTGAATTTTCTTATGTTGTAATAATGTCAAAGTGTGTACCTGGCACCTGCGCTGAAAAAATACTGTTTGGCGTTGTTTATGAGCAGTAATGATTTTTTTACTCTCAGTGTCATATTTTGGTTTTCTTGATTTATGCGTGCGGCCATCTTGGATCACGTAGACTGGCCCCACCTGTGTTGACGATAACATGCTTACAGTGATGGCTTACCAACAGATAGCACAAACACATGTAAGGTTCATTTTATGGAACCCCTGTCTCAAAAGACATCGCCATTTTGCCTTCTTCTCCGTACACGTGGTGTGCGCAGTGCATCATGGTATACAACGCACTCGTGACTCGGATAGCAATGTGATCCACAACGGGCGACTTTGATTAATACTTCCAAGTACCTTTGCCTGCACCTGTGTAATTCATTGCTGCCATGTTTAATGTAACTGATTGATGTTTATATTAATATTAGTTTATTTATTGGTATTCTTGGTATTATTTTAGCTTAATTATAAAAATGTTGAGCTATTTAGCATATACATAATATCGTGTGTTGGTTACATGATTACAATTTATGATAATTTATGTTTGAATTCATTTATTGTATTATTATTATTTGATATATTTGTTTATAAAATGTTGTATCTTTATAAATTATTTTGATATAGGGCCTACTATTTATGTATTTAATAAGTATATACCAGTTTTCTTTTCTTTTTATTTAAAATTACAGAAAATTATATATTTCTATTTGTCACTACATAGTGTACATAAAATAATATACATTAAATAAACATTATGACTTATTGTATCTATTAATTAAACATAGTCATAGACAAATATGTATAATATTAGGCCCTATTGCTGATGATAACAATGGTTTTAACCACAGAATATTACAAGTTAACTGGTTTGTCAATAACAGTAGTTATGGGCTTTGCCCAATATAACAAGTGTTGTGTAATGGGAGACTAATATTGTAATTTTGTGGTTGTAATCCATAGCCCAATCAACAATGTCTTTCATGTGGTTGCAACTTCATACAGTTGTTTTAATGTTATGAAGATAGAACCACACTGATCATCTTTGCTAAGTTGCTGTGTCGTGTTCATGATTTAATGGTATTGTAATGCATGGTGTGTGTGTGTGTGTGTGTGTGTGTGTGTGTGTGTGTGTGTGTGTGTGTGTGTGTGTGTGTGTGTGTGTGTGTGTGTGTGTGTGTGTGTGTGTGTGTGTGTGTGTGTATATTTACTTTTTTATGTGTGTATTTATTGTTACATGTAATTTTGTATTGGCCTTCTTTATAGATGTCAAAAGACTCAAGATGATAAAAAGTAATATTCTTGTGATTTATGTACAAAATCATATCCGTCAGAAAACATTTAGAAAAATTCATGAAATGTTGAACTTTGCAAAACTGTAGTTTCCTTAAGTTTGCACTTAGCTACATGAAATGAATAGCATTGTACTTCTTATAGTGACCACTATGTGGGAAAATATTTTTGAAAAATTGTTCTTGTGATTTATATGCAAAATCAGATCCGCCAGAAAATTGTCGGAAAAAATAATGAAATTTAAAACTTTACAAAACTGCAGTTTCCTTAATATTTCATTTATGTACATGAAACAAGCACCAGTGCACTTCTATTGGTGACTATTATCAGGGGAAAATAAAAATAAATTCCTGTGAATTATATGCAAAATTAAATCTGTCAGAAAACCATCAGAACATTTCATGAAATTCAAAACTTTACCAAGCTGTAGTTTTTTTATACTTCACTTAGATACATGAAACAACTACCATTGTACTTCTTATAGTGAATACTATCAAGGAAAAATTGAAAACACATTTTCTTACGAAACAAAATTTTGGTCCGACCACCCTACATCTGGAGACTGGAGTAAAGCAAAGCCAGAGCCGAGGCAGGACCAGAACATGAGACCGAGTCGATGCAGACCTGCACTGCGGAGTAGCCGGAAGTACTGGGTCATATTACTGAATTTATATTTTACGTAAATAACTAATATGTGGTTTTACCTCTCATAACAGGACGATTACCGGTTGCATGTGGTGGCAATCTTGGTCCGGCGTGACGGAGGCCCGGGCCCGCCAAGGGGGGTCTGTGCCAGTCGGGGGGCCACGGCGGTCTCGGTCCATTCCCGCGGCCGTGGCCCGGAGGTGGAGGACGAGGAAATCGTGGCCTTGCGCCTTGTACCCAGTCGCTGAATTCACCGAAGGGTGGTGGTCCACGATACGCCATATGTGTTGTACTTGCGATTCTACTTGTCTAACTGACATGACATTCTTCAACTTTGTAATTAGTCGTTGTTTCACTTTCTTGAAAACAGTCAGCTTCCCGGAAGAACCACTGCTGTCACATGGGAAACGAAATCGCGCGAGTTACCGTAAATGTAGTAATTAGACGACAGCGTGTAGATTATCCAGACTACGTGATGTGGCGCCACCGTTTGTCTTGGTCTTGGTTGAGTACTGGCCAACACTCCTTAAAAGTCATACGGTCAGGGTTAGGTGCGCATGCTAGTTGAATTATTAGTCGTGTATTAAGGCTTGTCTGAATTTCTGTGGTTCTGTAATGTTGTTTATTGCATCTGATAGGGAATTCCAATATTTTATGTTCGGCGGAAATAGGAAAATGTATAACTATTCTTACTGGTGTGGATAGTGTTGATTGCTTTGCTATTTATAGATGCCGTGATAGGCGTTGTACGGGCTGGATGAGGTTTTCGACAGGCAAGGATAGGTGACCGTAGATGGCTTTGTGGAATATGTCGAGGCGTCTGTTTGTTCGTCTGGTTGTTAATTGTTCTAGGTTTATTTGTTGTAACATTTCTGAAACGCCTCCAGTTTCTCTGGATGTATAATCGTTAAGTCAAAAACGATCTGCCCGTCTTTGGACCATTTCTATTTTGTTGATGGAGACCTGGGTACGTGTGGGGGTCCCACGCGGATTATCAGTATTCTAAGAGTGATGCTGTACGCAGTTGTTTTTATGTTTTGGGGGAACGAATAGAGATTGCGTCTGATAAATGGTAAGGTACGGTTTGCTGAGGCTGCAATCTGATGGATGTGTTTATCCCAGGTGAGATCTTTGGTGATATACTCCTAGATAGGGATGACTGTCAGCTTCCCGTAGTGTTGCGTTTCCTAGAATATAATTTAAAAGTTTTACGTTTCTTGCATGGGTTAGTCTTATCACAAAACATGTTTGTGGTTAAAGTACATTTGCCAGACGTGTTCCCATTTTGCCAACTCATTTAGGTATTTCTGTAGTTCTTGTGAGTCCGACTGATTATTGATCTCTCTATAGAGGACACATTTATCTGCAAACAGACGGACAGTGGAGTGGATATTGCCATGTAGATCATTGATATATATCAGGAAGAGAAGCGGTCCCAACACCGTGCCTTGCGGTACACCTAGCTGTAACATTTGTCCAGGTGGAATGTTCGCCACCGACCACTACTCTCTGTTCACAACACTTGAGAAAGTTAGAGATCCAGGCGGGTGTTTTGTTGTGGATGCCATATCTCTTTAATTTATTTAGGAGCCGGTTATGGGGAATTGTGTCGAATGCTTTTGAGAAGTCCATTGTTATCATGTCTACTTGGGAATTATTATATAGGGAATTCGTTAGGTCACGTGTGATGAGTATTAACTGAGTTTCTGTGGAGTGTTTACTGCGGACGCCGTGTTAATTGTCTGTCGAATAAGACAGTATATCGGTCGAAATGGTCCATTACGTTAGAGTAGATAATGCGTTCAAAGAGTTTGCCATATATTGAGGTTAGGGAGATGGTACGATACTTTTATGGAAGCGACCGGTTAATTTGTTTGTTTTTAAGTCATATGAAGTAATTTGGCGACTCCTTTTGTTGTGATGGTGGTGTCAGGTATAGCTGGTATGTTTGAGTATGGATCTTGTGGTAGGTTGGTGTTTTCATTTGTAAAGACTGATTTTAATTGTTTTTTGAGGATGTCGGCTTTAAGTCTGTTGTCTGATGTATTTCATTAAGGTTGGTATTCCAACTGTATCGACCTTAAGGCTTTTTACGTATGACCAGAATCGCGTTGGTGAGTCGGAACAAATGGATGACGTAGATGACATATATCTTTTGTAAGCATTACTTAAAATAACTGTCTGTCTGTGCGTGGTTTTATGTGTCTTACAAAAGTTTTCGTAGCTGGCTTGATTCCCATGTAGTTTGTGGGTGTTGAAAGCGCTTTGTTTACGTTTTTTGTAGTCGACTGATTCGCTTATTGATATTATTTTGTTGGTATGTTGTTGGTATGTTCATTATCGAGTCAAGGACAGTTTGGAATTATGTATACATTTCACCAACTGTGTTCATGGGTGTTTCCCTTGATACAAACTCATTGCTCCATTTGAGCAGGTCTTCTTTCAGAGCCTGCATGTTAGCTTTGTTTGTGTGGTTTTTGCTTGATGACCCTATGCTTGCAGCTGTTTATGATTATTGGGATGCCATCGTGATCGCTTATTTCTGGTACTACTGTAGATATTTCAACAAGGGTGGGGTTAGTGGTGAAGAACAAGACCAAAGTGTTGTTTATTCTGGTGAGTTCGCGTACAACTTGTTCAAGTCCAAGGTCATTGGCAGTTAATTTCAAATAGCAATTTTGATAAGCCTGGAGCAGCTCCATCTGGCTTTACGCTGAGTAGGTCCCAGTCTATGACGGGAAGGTTAAAGTCTCCGCCTAGCCATATATGTTCTTTGTTTGAGCGTTTAATTTTGTTCATGGATTCTCGTAGTTCATGAATGTATTTGCTTGTGTTACAAAATTAGGGTGATCTGTTACATTACCTTACCTTACCTTACCTTACCTTACCTTACCTTACCTTACCTTACCTTACCTTACCTTACCTTACCTTACCTTACCTTACCTATCCTCTTCGAGCCTTGTGACCCATAAGGCTGCTGTGCGACTCCGTTTGCTTTGCTCCAAGTTGCACAGCCCAGTTGTTTTCGTTCTTTTTCCACTATGGTTCTCCACGTTGTTTTTGGCCGACCATTTTTTTGTTCCTTCCGGCGTCCATGTCAGTGCTGTCAGGCAGTGGTTGTCGTCCTTCTTTCTCAGCACATGCCCGATCCAATTCCACCTTCTTCTCTGTACTTATGTACTTTAATTCTTCTTAGACAAGTGAATTGGAAAATGTCAAGTTTTTGTTGTCGCTTTTGTTTCACATCCATACACTAACACTGATTTGACCAGAATATTGTATAATCTGGGTTTAGTTTTTTATGTGTACACATTTGAGCTCTATTACGTGCTTGAGTTTTGCGCACAAGTATGCATATTTCTCTACTTGGATGATCTGTAGAATGCTCCTGTTGTGATATATTTCGATCCTTCTATTTTGATGCTGACCCATATAATTTCACAGTTGCTATCGAGGTATGTTCTGTGTGTTCCTATGAGGTCAGTCTTTAGATCTATTAGGATTCCTCCTTTTCAGTTGTTAAAGTCTCTGTCTTTTCGAATGATTTAATAATTGGAGGGAAACCACTCACTGCTGTCAACTGAGCTGTCTATTTGTGTTTCAGTGCCTATAATTATGTCGGGGTTGTAATTTTCAATGCACACGGCAAGGTCCGGAACTTTGCTCCTGATACTACAGAAGTTTATTACCACGGTTTTCAGGAATTGTTTCTTAGTAAGTGTTTCCTGGGTGTATTTCTTGATTCTACTTGTTTTACATGGTCTAGTACTATTCGAGTTACTGCTTGTGTTAGTATTCCTTTGTTTGTATTGAGCAGAAATATGACAAGAGGTAGGCTTAGTGGTTCATTGCAATCAGATGTGTACATGTCCGACAAAACAGAGAAGCTGTTTGTTAGCTCTATGGTTGAGTTTGAAAAAAAGGTGAGCTTGCAAAGTTAGGAATGCCGCATTGGCCGCAAATCAATGAGACTTGGCTGTTTTGGAGGGCATTATATACAAATGTCAACATTCCCATGCAATCTACATGGTACCATCAATTGTAATGATCACAGCATGTCGCTCGCTGGTCCCATCTTGCTGATTTTTTGCAGATGGCACAAGGGAATTTGGGCTTGGGTAAAACTTAAGATAACCAGCTTGCATGAGGATTACGATGGCAAAGCATGCTGGACGTTTTTTGGTTTAAGGATGCTATATTGTAACAGTGTTTTGATTTCCATATTATGGTGTTTATGGATGCTGGGAAGTACTTGTAATCGCAATATGGGGGCATATGTAGAGATAGTTGAGGATTGGTAGTGCTAAACAAAGTTTCACCATGGTTTTCTCAGTTCTGCAAAGGATACTACGACACCTGATGCATGCACAAACCAAATTCCCTGGGTCAAGTACATGTTTTATAAAATAATCTTCTTTTTTACTGCAGCAAACCGCCAAGTGCCGACTTTATTATGTCATTAATCATAATATTTTAGCAACTGCCCAGTTAACAAAACGAGTCCCCGAGGTTTTCGCGATGCACCTTGTGATTAATACGCTTAAAATAATCATTTATGTGTTAATCGGTAGATGGCGCCACATAAATTACGCACGCCACTAAGACAATGAGTTTAATTTTACTACGAAATGCAATGAGCTATCCTGGCGAATGATTCATTTATGTGCAGAAAATCCCAGTCAATGTTTGTATAGGCATGAGTCTTGACTTGTTTAAAAAAGGACACACCCCTCAACAGCACCTTTGCTGAACAACAAAGCTCTTTCCGTGCACGCCTTGTACCTCCAAAATGTAATACTGTGTGATGTCGGCGCTCTTTTGTGCCCTTTGCTATTCGTATGTACAACACATCTGTAGAATCCTGGTGATTTTCATCGAAGATGTTTTCACGATTGTTGTTTTACTGTCCGGTGACTCTATGATTTCCCGCTGTGAGTAATATAGTATATTTGAATTAATTTGTCACATGTTCCGATATTTCTTTTCAACAATGTGAATATGATGATTATGATGTTGAAGATAGACCGAACGGTGTTTTGAATAATTTAGATCCAGATAATCATGTTCATATTAGTGTGCATACCAATTCAAAATACTCCAGTGATGAACAGCTTGTACACAATGTCACAGCAGGGAGTAACCTATCATTTATACATTTTAATGTTCGAAGTTTAAATAAGAATTTTTTTTTTAATTAGGATTTAATCGATGACCTTAAGCTCTCGTTTGATTCCAGCACAATTAATGATCACCCATTCAATGGATATGAAGTTTTCCACATTGTAAGATATCGCAATAAAGGAGGGGGTGGTATGTTAATGAAAGATTCATATGCAAACTTCGAGTAGTAAAATCAAAGGTGATTAATAATATATTTGAATGTGTCACTGTGGAATTGGACATGAAAAAACACAAAAATGTAATTGTGAGTTTTGTATACAGAATCCCGAGTTCAGACATAAACCTATTTTGCGAGAGTATGGAGCAGTTGTTTACTGATATCAAGCCAACTAAATATACTTTTACATGTGGTGATTTTAATATCAATCTCCTAAAACAAGATACACACAACGGGACAAAGAGTTTTTTTGGATTGTATGTATGGTTTAAGTTTGTTTCTGTTAATAGATAGACCGAGTCGAATTACAACAAACTCGTGTACTCTGATAGACAACATATTAACTAATCAAATTACTCAGTTAGAACTGGGTTATTAATCAATGACATCAGTGATCATTTGCCGATATTTGCTTTATATAATTATGATATAGAGATACATAAATGTGACACTTTTGAATATGGAAGACTTGTAAAAAAAATGATAATGTATGCTCGTTTATTGAAAGTATGAAGCAAGAAAAGTGGGATGATGTGTTAGAAGCTGACGATGAAAACTTGGCGTATACAATTTTTAAAATATATTTACTATGTTGTATCATCATCACTGCCCTGTTAAGAAGGTTAGAATAAAGCAAACATATAAAGACCTGGTTTACAAATGGCATAAAAATGCGTGTCGTAAGAAGAATGTACTTTATAGAACATTTCTTAGGGCTAGTACTGAAACTGCGGAATCTCGATATAAAACGTATACAAAATAAATTAACTGCTATCTTAAGATTAACGAAAAAAGCATACTACTGTAATCGGTTGGCAGAAAAAGGTAACACTAAAGAAATATGGGCGATATTGAATAATGTGTTACGTAAACAACACCAGTCGGTGAACTTTCGAACACATCTGGTATGTGCTGATAGAGACATTACCAATAAAACAGAAATGGCAAATGAGTTTAATATGGTTTTTTTTACAAATGTTGGTCCTAACTTAGCAAAGGATATCAACAATAACGATGAACGTAATATGATTATTTAGGAGGTAGTATTGACCGAAGTTTATTCCTCAAACCTGTCGACGAGGAGAAACTTCAGTAACTACAGTGAAAGCGTGTACCAAAAAGAAATCTTCAGACTTCGAAGACATAAGTATGGACATTATCGCAAATGTCATTCCTGTAAGCAAACCTCTCACTCGTATATATATATATATATATATATATATATATATATATATATATATATATATATATATATATATATAATAATTCATTTAGAACTGGTGTTTTCCCAACACGTATGGAAATTGTGAAAGTTACCCCCATCTTTAAGTGGTACGAAAACCGACGTTACAAATTATAGGCCAACTTCTTTATTGCAGCAATTTTCAAAAATCCTGTAAAAACTGTTCCTTGGCAGAACAGACAGCTTTTTAAATACAAATAACATAATAAGTTCAAATCAGTCCGGGTTCCGTGCTAATAAGTCCACGTCACATGCTGTATTGGAATTGATTGAGGAATTCACAAATGCTAAGGACAGTAAAAAGCATGCCGTCGGTGTATGTGTTGACCTGAAAAAGGCGTTCGATACAGTAGACCATGAGATACTTACAAAATCTGAAGTATTATGGTGTGCGTGGAATAGCAAATGATTTGGATTAAAAGCTACCTTTCGATGTGAAGTTCCGCAAGGGCCTATTTTAGGTCCACGTTTATTTGTCTTTTAAGTTAATGACATCTGTAACGTGTCAACGTTAGTAAAATTCATACTTTTTGCTGACGATAAGAATATATTTAGTACCGGTAACAATCTGACAGAACTACGTGACTTGTTAAACTGCCAAATTGTCAAATTGTGCAAATGGTTTGCTGCAAACAAATTATCACTCAACTTGTAAAAAAAACGAATTCTATGTTATTCGGGAACCGTCCACCAGATGTTGACATTAATATGTGTGTAAATAACGTTCGAATAACCAGAGTACGTATAGCCAAATTTCTAGGAGTATGTATTGGTGACTAGCTAAACTGGAAGCATCACATCAATACGGTTAGAACAAAACTGTCGAAAGTAGCAGCAATCATTTAATTAATCAGAATGGAATGTACATATTATATTGTTACCTGCTCTTGCCATATATTAGCTGTTGCAGCGACATATGGGGTGATACCTATATCTCAAACATCAGGTGTGTTACTGTGCTACAGAAACGAGCAGTTCGTGTAATATGTTGCGTAAAGCGTATGGAGCATACCAGCACTCTATTTAAGCAACTGTGTACTTTGACGTTTGTAGACTTAGTTAAATTTAAGACAGCGATTATATTGTATAAGGCACATCACAATGAACTACCAAATAGTTTGCAAACAATGTTTAAACAGGTTGTCTCATAGTACTCGACAGAAAGACACCTTTCGACGTCATCGTGTGCCTACCACACACAAATCTATGAGTATTTCTGTTTGTGGAGTAAAACTGTGGAATACCCTACATGAAAGCATCACTAGCAGTAGAAGCATAAAGGCGTTTAAAAAACTATAAGTCCCATCTTCTATCTATGTACTAGATCTAAGAAAAACATCAAAATAATTCTAATAGACATTACATAGTCTAGGCACTGTATATTGCATTATTTGTGAAATAGAAATATTTTGTAATATGTTCTAATAGTACAATAAGTGACCATACTAGTTGGGGGTGAACCAAACATAAATATTACACTTTTGTTCAAACCCTTCCACCAACATTTATGAGCATTTTCTGTTCACATGTTGAAAATGTTGTATTTTGGAATAACGGTATGTGCAATTGTTTTATGTTGTTGTTGGAAATAAATTACTTGCTTACTTACTTACACACCGGTCTGTGTGATATGTGTTATTCACAGGTGCCGTTAACACCGGGAACAAACACGTGCGACTCCTCCGCGTCTTGGTTAGAATCCAATCACGACGATTCCCACATATCTAGGTGACAATTCTAGCTCCTATCTTACAGTGTTTGCAATCAACCCAGAACAACGAAAACACTGGCTACCTTAACAAGTGGGTGGGTGTTTTGTTGGAATGTCCCGTATTGTCATTTGGAATGTCCCATGTCATAATTATGAATGTTTTGCGTGGCAGTGTGGCATGGTATGACTGACTCATCATTCATTATTGCGTGTGAATCGTCTTATCCGGTTCCTGTTCTAGTGGAACATACACGTTGACATTAGTTTGGTTAAAATTTCTTTCCCATGGTATTGACCGGTTCTATTATTACTATTATTATTATATCTTCTTCGCCAGATTCCTACTTTTTGATGCAGTTTGGTGTGTTAAGTCGGCTTTACCTGCCGTGTGGGAACCAAAACGATAGCGTGTGTGTGCGCGTGTGCGCGCGTTTGTGCGCGTGTATGTGTTTGCGTGCATATGTGTGTGCGCGCGCGCATTCGTGAGTGCGTGCTTATATATATAGAAAAAATACGGAAATAACCTCCCCGGAAATAAGCCCCCCGTGAAAAACTCTTCGGAAAAAAGCCCTCCCGAAAAAAATTGCTCCATAAGGCAGTAAAGCAAAGAATAAAAGCTATCCCGTTGATTCATTCCCACCAATCAAGGCAGTGCACAGTGAATAAAACAAATAATAAAAACTCTGACTAAGATGAGTCTCTGACTAACACGAGTCTGTCTAATATGGGTATCTGACTAGTACGAGTCTCCGAATAACACCCAAAAAAAATTATTCATAGTTTTCTATTTAAGTCATTATGCATACACTCAATTTGATTCATTCAGGATGACATTCACACAAACCTGTCAGTAACTTACATGTGATGAATGCATGTCACACATGTCTCCCTCCCTCCCTCCCTCCCTCCCTCCCTCCCTCCCTCCCTCCCTCCCTCCCTCCCTCCCTCCCTCCCTCCCTCCCTCCCTCCCTCCCTCCCTCCCTCCCTCCCTCCCTCCCTCCCTCCCTCCCTCCCTCCCTCCCTCCCTCCCTCCCTCCCTCCCTCCCTCCCTCCCTCCCTCCCTCTCTCTCTCTCTCTCTCTCTCTCTCTCTCTCTCTCTCTCTTCTCTCTCTCTCTCCCCCCCTCTCTCTCTCCCCCTCTCTCTCTCCCCCCCTCTCTCTCTCTCTCTCTCTCTCTCTCTCTCTCTCTCTCACACACACACACACACACACACAAACACACACACACACACACACACACACACACACACACACACACACACAAGCGTTCACTCAAAGGAAATATATAGACTCCACTTTTACACAATCCAGCATAAAATGTACCACGTCCTTTAATCATCTATCACACTAAGCTGTACAAACAAATGTGTTTCAATGGGAAGTAAAATCAAAGACAAGTTTACTATAAAAGCCAAGTTGTTCAGGGGAATATCTTCAGTTTCAAAACGTGTTTACTACGGAGAGCATCAAAAATAACAAAGGCGGACAGCAATTGTGTTATGCTGGCTACTTGTACACGAAGAAGTAAACGAAAAAGAGTGGTATACGATGGGAATGTACTTAGAGGAAAGCATTTGACTGCAGGGGGCAGTCTGCACTGACGCAGCTGTGCAGACAGTTCATGTGAGCACTGAGCACAGCCACGAGCGTAGTGACTCAGTGACAGCAGCCAAACTGAAAGTCACGATAAAGCAGCATGTCATGGCCACTAGGGGCAAACCGAGTAAGATATTCGTCGACAATGCTGTCGACGTTGCAGTTGATGTGCGTGCTGGTCTTGGCATAACGGAGTCGGTGAAACGCACGATCAAGAATCACAAGAAGGGTGCCCTCACAAAAGGTCCGCCTTCCCTGCGAGAGTTACGAGTTAGCGGAGAGTGGACGCTCATCAAAGGCGAGCCCTTCCTCATCCACGACAGCGGACACCTGGCTGACAACCGCATTCTTGTGTTTGCAACAGAAGACGGACGCAGACTCGCTCGTAGCCAGACATGGTTCATGGACGGAAACTACGCAACCGCTCCAAAGTTGTTCCAACAACTGCATGTCATACTCCGCTCGGTCAGTCTACCGTGACGTGTGCCTATGCCTTTCTACCGGGAAAGAGTCAAAGTGTGTATACGAAGAATTCCTCAGCTCAGTTACTGCAAAGTGCGAAAGTCTGGGTTTCAACGTTGATCCAACGACAATCGTCACTGATTTTTAAATGGCAGCCATGGAAACAACACGCGTTGTCACGGTTGCTTTTGCTATCTCACGCAAAGCACCTGGCGCAAGATCCAGGAACTGCATGGGTCCTGTGCAATTCTACAGATAGGATGCTGACATCAGGAATGAAGTGGTTGACGGCATGTTGTTTCTGCAAAATCACGTGCCAGAGGAGCTTACCAATCAACTCGCCTGCGAAATGTGTCTCCACTCCTGGTGTATGGAATGTCAATCAGATCACGTTAGATGGTGGACACCAAACTGTGAAGCGTGGAACAACGGATTCCGGCAAATGGTGGGCCATGATTTCAGTATGGGTGGCCGTCGAGTGTTTGCGCAAGGATCAGGCATTTGCAATGACTGCAATGTTGCAAGATACCCGAGGGGAACCAGCCCAGAAGAAAGTGAAACGACAAACTGTGGACATGCAGCGAAACCTACATGCACTGCGCACTGCTTTGAATGACGGGAATAAAAC
>OZ023209.1:46624219-46685120 GCA_963995525.1 Escarpia spicata | reverse complement strand
GTTCTAGATGCGAGTAGGCATATTTTGTGTATTCGATGCTTTGAAGTTTATATGTTTAGGCATATGCGAGATCTACAAACGGAGGCGAATCCAGTTCAACAGGTGAATAGTCGTAATTAGACCAATATTTCTTAAATCGACAGTGCTTTATTCACTACGTGGATTTTTAGGATTCACCATCAGTAATATTCGTCCGGATACGTATATCCATGTATACGCTGACGGATCTCTTTTTCCAATGTGATAACGTCCGTAATGTCCTGAATCGGTTCTTCTTTCTGTTTCATAACAAAATACATTCACATCTACAATTGATCACCCATAAATAGGCAATAAGCGCTTTGCAATAATGTCCAAGCGCTTTCATGCACGTTCAATCGATTTTAGGCAACGAACCAGAAATCGTGTATTCAGATATATATTACGTCGTTGGGAATGTTCGTATCACATCACATTATATATGTGTGTGTGTGTGTGTGTGTGTGTGTGTGTGTGTGTGTGTGTGTGTGTGTGTGTGTGTGTGTGTGTGTGTGTGTGTGTGTGTGTGTGTGTGTGTGTGTGTGTGTGTGTGTGTGTGTGTGTGTGTGTGTGTGTGTGTGTGTGTGTGTGTGTGTGTGTGTGTGTGTGTGTGTGTGTGTGTGTGTGTAATTTGTTTGCTACAGTACGTTCGTCGAGAAGCTCCTGAAAATACGACAAGATGCGTACCAGGCGTGCTTGCAAGGCGCGGTAGCTGAAATCAACAGGAAGGTGGACTGTTTTATGCGTGAGACAACCACGGCGCTGACCGAACTCCGAGTCAGCCTGCATTTCCACCAAACCCAAGTCGAGGAGAGCAGAGAGAAGCAGTCAAAAGAAAACATTGACGATCTGTCGGAGAACATGATCGAGTTTGAAGAAATTATCAAGAAAGTCGAGCACGCGATTGACTACAAGAAAACCAGTCAAGACGTTATATAATCTACGTTTCGACGGCGTTGTTGAGATCGACGGCGAGACGTGGGTGCAAACGGAGAAGAGCGTGCGCAGGGCTATGACAACCGCCCTAGAACTCCCCGAAGCTCAAGTGCGCGCCATCAACATTGAGCGCGCACACACTAGCGGCAGGGGGACGAGAGCCCGGATCATCGTTGTCAAGTTCGAGTCGTTCAAAGATCGCGAGTTGGTACTGCAGGCGACAAAGAAGAAACGGCCTCGTGGCATCTACGTCAACGAGGACTATTCGCAGAAGGTCATGGCGAGGCGGAAAGAACTGCTGCCAAAAATTATGAAGGCCAGAGAAGAGGGTAAAATCGCGTATTTGTCATTTGACAAACTGGTGGTAAGAGAGCGACATGATGTCGCAAACCGTTCTTAGACAACCTAGTACATGCTGTCTATCCTGACACACGTTGTTGTGATCACTTGACCATGGCGTCAACTACACAACAAAATGACGGGTTAACGCCTACGTATGATACACTGTATGATTATAATGAAAACTGTTACGAACACGATAATGATACTCATTGTTTGTTCCATAACGATTTGCCCACTCAATGTAAATACTACACCCCACCACAATACAATTGTCAACCAACTTTAGCAGTGTTGGCAAACACCAGCCAAACAAACTGAGTATGATACACTTTAATGCCCGGAGTTTAAAAGGTAACTTACCCAAGATTAAAAACACTATCTAAAGCATGGAGTATAAATTCAATATAACAGCTATATCAGAAACGTGGTTTAAAGAAAACAGTTGGGACGGAAGTGAAGTAAACTGTAACGATGTCGTATTTTCGGGTTACAAACTGTACTGTAATTCCAGAAGAAAAAAACAAGGTGGTGGTGTTGCCGTATATGTGTGTGAATCTGTAGTTAACAATTGCCAGTCTTCTGATATTTGTTTAAGGAACATATCGTATGCTGTTGATGACTGTTTTGAGATACAAATAACTAAACACGAAAAAACCAATGTCGGTTGTATGTACAGAGCACGGAATAGCAGCAGCAGCAAATTTAATGACAATCTGTCATTCATACTGGGAAATCTCACCAGCAAAATTGTTTTTATATGTGGTGATTACAATATAGACCTATTGCACTGCGAAGAGCAAGCTGAATCAAAATACTTCATTGATCAAATGTTCACCTTTGGATTATATGAGTAGCAAGCATGACTTCTAGTATACTAGATTACATTTTCTGTTCTGAACTGTTTAGAAACAGAATATGCGGCATTGTTTTAAGCATACTTAACAAAAACTCAACTCACTGTTCATATTATATTCTGCATTATTTCTCCCTTATATATCATACTGCTGTGAAGTCTGGGGCAGCACTTATAAAATTATTAGTCAGTGTTTTTATTACACAGAAGAAAGTAATCAGGCTAATTTGCAATGAGACTTTTTATGTCATACTAATACATTATTTAAAAAAATAACTAGTTCAGCTATAGTTCAAATACTCAAAATAAGACTTAAGCACTTGTTTCTTAATAATTACCATGCACACACGTAAAACGGAAATGATGAATATATATATATATGTATAAATGTAATTGAAAAAATTAATGCGATTGCTTTTTAAAGATATATTGCCATGTTGTTACACATGTTTAATATACCTGTACAAGTTATGGTCGTGTTGGGGGAAGTGATTAATAAGTACAACACTTCTATCTTCCCCTATTTCCATGTGTAAATGTTTATATATTGCATATTGCGTGTAGTTTTCTTTGTATGTATTTTCCAATTTGAAATAAACAATCAATCAATCAAAAAAAATGCTACAGATCATAATTTGTTATGTCAATTTTCGTCCTGTGTGACAACAGCACTTATGCGGTTATTAACGATGATCCAACATGAGCTGGATGAGGACTCATTAAACAAATTTGAGCACGCTTTAAATTATGCAAACTTATAACGATGCCTGTCCTGTCAAAATGACAACGTATTCAGGAAAGGCAAAGAAGAATGATAAACCTTGGTTTTCAAAAGGGCTAAAAAAAACGCTTGCATAAAGAACAATAACCTGTACTTATCGTTTCTTAAAAATAGGACAGAATTAACAGAAAGCCGCTAAAAAATAAGTTAATATAATGATTACGTCTAGAAAAGAAAAACTATTACAGTAAAAAAAATTCGACGATTGTAAGACTAATATCAGAGAAACTTGGAAAACTCTTAACAGCTTAATAGGTAAAAGAAAATCTGATACCACATATTTTAACAAGTTTCATGTTGGTGAAAATGTAGTAGTATTAGCAAATAAAGAAATAGCTAACCATCTTAACAATTTCTTCGTTAACATAGGGACCAAATTATCCAACCTCATATAACCCTGCCCGGGAACAAAGCCAACCGACTTTGTAAAACGTACTGTATCACAATCAATGTATATGTTCCCCGTTACTGAGCAAGAAGTACTCGAAATTGTGTCTGGGTGCAAAATTTCGAGGACTTCTTGCTCAGCCAACCGACTTTGTAAAACGTACTGTATCACAATCAATGTATATGTCCCCCACATATACATTGACTGTGATACAGTACGTTTTACAAAGTCGGTTGGCTTTATTCCCGGGCAGGGTGTCTGGGTGCAAAAGTAAAACTTCATACGGACACGATGAAATCAGCATGAAAACAGTTAAGCATGTAATAAAGCAAAATGTACAACCGATAACCCACATTTTAACAGATCTTTGATCACCGGATCATTTCTAAATGATATGAAATTAGCAAAAGTCATTCCTATATTTAAGTCGGAAGATCGTTTTAAATTTCTATTATAGATCTATATCTCTCTTATCCCAATTTTCAAAAATACTTGAAAAAATACTCAACAAAAGGCTGACGTCTTTCATTGAAACACAACGCATATTGACAGATGAGCAGTATGGCTTCAGAAGTACTCATTAAACTTCACTTGCTTTGACATAATTTGTCGAAAAGGTTACTTCCGCAATGGATAAATGCCAAAGCACGATTGGTGTCTTTACCGACCTAAACAAAGCCTTTGACATTGTTGACCACAATATATTGCTAAGTAAATAGCATTGCGACGGAATAAGGGGTCTGGCTCTGGGGGACTGGATAAAAAGCTACTTAACCAACCGTAGACAATATGTATGCTATAACAACAGTAACTCAGAACAAAAGGAAATCAAGTGTGGAGTCCCGCAAGGTTAAATTCTTGGCCCATTATTATTTATTCTGTACATAAATGACATGTGTGATGTCTCAAAATTGCTTAATATTATTCTGTTTGCTGATGATACAAACATCTTTTATTCCGCTAGTAACACAGTTGATGTAAGCACTGTTGTTAACAACGAACTAAAAACTAGACCTGTGGTTCCGAGCGAACAAATTATCCTCAATGTGAACAAAACACATTTTATAATGTTTCACAATAAAAAACAACCTAGAACAGATGTGAATATAGTTTTGAAAGGGGCAACATTTAGCAGGTATCACATACAAAATTCCTTGGAGTAACCATTGATGAAAACTTAACATCGCGAGAACACATAAAATGGTTAAGTCAAAAGTATCAAAAAGTATAGCAGTTTTGTATAAAACTATGAATGTTCTTGATTGCCAAGCGTTACACACATTATATAATTCACTTGTTGAACCACATATATCATATTGCTGTGAGATCTGGGAAAATACTTATCAACCTAGACTCAGAAAACTATCTATGTTCCAGAAAGAAGCTATACGGATTATTTATAACCTTAATTATTATGATCATACGTCTGTATTTTTCCATCTCTCAAGCATGCTTAAATTTCATGATTTAGTTAAATACAACACTGTGATTATAAATACTATATAAAACAAAAAACATTCTTTAAATGGTCGTGTTCAAGCATTATTTGAATCAACCGCAGCTACACACATGCATGATACCCGACAAAGCAAAAAGTTATGTTAAAAAGACAAACACCACCCTCCGACTGCTGTCACTCACCGTCAAAGGTATACAAACGTGGAACAATTTACCAAATAAATTGACTCAGCTTCCAAGATTAAAACACTCAGGTTGTCGTTACTTTCTACATATTTGTGAATTGTTAATTGAAGATGATGTTTAGTTAAACCCATGTATTAGTAACACAAGCACTATGGTAACAAGTTTATATATGAGTTGTGAATATTATTTTGTAATTTATTTATAATTCGTGTTTTATTTATTATTATTGTTTAGTTTGAGAAGGACATAGCATGATATACGTCTATGACCTTGGTTTTCAAAAGGGCTAAAAAAAACGCTTGCATAAAGAACAATAACCTGTACTTATCGTTTCTTAAAAATAGGACAGAATTAACAGAAAGCCGCTAAAAAATAAGTTAATATAATTATTACGTCTAGAAAAGAAAAACTATTACAGTAAAAAAAATTATGTCCTTCCAGCAGCAGCAGCAGCAGCAGCAGCAGCAGCAGCAGCAGCAGCAGCAGCAGCAGCAGCAGCAGCAGCAGCAGCAGCAGCAGCAGCAGCAGCAGCAGCAATAGCAGCACCCCATACTGTGCTTGTATTATGTTGTTGTTACTTTCATTCATTCGTATGCCCTATGGCTAATGCGGTAGGACACATATATAGGCAGCACGGAAACAAGATAGGCCTAGTACAGGTGGAAATACGTATGTATTCTGTATGTTTTAATTAACTGCTTACCTGCCAACACGTACTCGCGCGCACGCGCATGTGTGTTTGCATCTGTGCGTGCGGTTGTGTACGCAAACACCCTCCCCCGCACACACCCACACCTACCTATTCTCCGCCTGCCCATTATGTCGTATTCTATACATTCTGATACGACCCCTGTTCACGCGGCCCGTGAGCGGCTACGTGATAGTATCTAAAGTTGTGTACGCGACGTGATTTTCGTCTCCGACGCCGTAGCAACGCTGACGTCACTTTACAGTCGCTTGCGTAATCGTGTTTATTCGTGCTGTTTATATTATTACATCCGGTCGATGTTTTCGAGTTCGTCAGCGTGTTTTCTCCGGAAAAACTTATACTGTTCCACATGCAAATATTTTGAATGGACAATCGTTAGGTACCGCCATTTCCCGGGTCACCTTCGAGTTAGACTAAGCCCGGTTTAGCTCGGTTCACAGCCGTACCTCGAACTAGTTATAGGCTGGACTAGTTAGGAGCGAGGTCAGACCAACTTGAGGTCGTACACCCCTCGTTGCTTACATGGTTTTTTCGAAAGAGACACCAAAAACAAAAGCAATCTGATACAACTCGCCGACACGTCGAGCACCAAGCATAGGTGGTATATGGCAATGGGTGTGTGTGTTTATGGAGAAATGCTATATATAATTATATACAGCTGTATATACATGGGGAACTAAGATGTCCTACTCAAGAGGTGAATGTGTAACCTGTCCTGGACTGATTCAGTTTGTGCTCTCCGGACCCGTCTATTTGTAAAGGTAAACCAGTTAAATCCAGAGGCGGATCTAGGATGCTACCGTTGGGGTCGAAGCTCTCCGTACCTCACACCCCGATGTTCACCAAAAATCCCAAACTGCCCCCCCCCGAGGCTCATAAAAAAACTCAAATTGCATCCTATTTAGACCACAACTATACCCACCCATTTTGCGCTTTGAGTAAAACGGCGGCGTCCTCCCCACCTACTCGATCCGTGCCTGAAAACCTACATGGAAGCATGAAATCACTCCTGTATTAGTCATGAACATGATTGTTTGGAATAGGAAATATGAAACGTTAAGATTGGCGTGATTACAGCTTTATTCACAATTATTACTAACGCTACAGAAGTTCTTCCGGAGGGTCTACCGTATTCCGTTTCGCGTGCCTGAAAACTAATGACTAATCTGGAATAATCAGTTATTCATGTTTCACTTTGCTCACAAAATAATTAATCACTAACTTTACTTTTGTGGCACGCGAAGGAGGACATGTGGTGTAGTGTTGGAGCAACTTCTCTTGTGTGTCAATGGGGTCTTATTCAAATCAACCCTACACCCCGTCCCGTACTTTCTGGTTGATGTCAATTAATTAGCCACGAAAGATATATGTTAGTATAGCGCGTGTTGAAATCGTGACAGGTGACAAGACAGAGGCCTTCTTCCGCATTCACGACACGTGTGCCGTGTCGGTGCATTCAATGGCCGTCTTTTAGTTCTGGATATGGTTATCTGCACTCTATATACTACCATGTAACGATTTTATACCCCCCAATGGCCGTAACCAGTGTGGTTCGGGGGAGGGGCGTCGTTCAACCTTCTAACGATTTATACATCCAGCCATGTTGCTGATAAACCAAACGCATGGCAAGAACGTCCTGTGGGATTTAAGTCAACTCGTATAGAAGACACTGGATTCGAAGGAAATGTGGTAATGGCACAGTCCCGAGAGTGGTGGTGACGGCAACGTTTTGATTGATGGGGGGGGGGGCAAACGGGGTGCTATGACGGCGGAAGGGGTCAGGACCCTGTTAGACTTCCTGCTTGGTTACAGACAAAAAAGTGCAGTATATTTTTGGGAAATTATGTTTTTACAATATTCACCTGATCTGACATAAGTGCATTTGAGTAGTCAGATTTATAAATGTGATTGTAGAAGCTGTTGACAGTAAAATGGTGTATTTTTAGCTGATTGTACTAAGCGGAAGGGTATTTTGCAGCAATTTGGCTAGTTGATCCTTTAGCCGGATTACTGCCTGCACCCATTTGTAAATATTGACGGGTATTGACGGGCATGTCAATGAGATGATGATAACGGCAGGTGAGAAGTTTAATACATTTTCTAGGTCACGATTTCTTACAATCAGACAAAACGTTAACATGGTCGCCAATGGGAAAACTATCAGTGTGCTGACCCCGGAAGCTATATAGAAGGCCTACGTCAGAACTAAAGAAAGAGTAATGGTGGACCTGGGATACCGGACGAGTTTCAACTTAACATCGGTTTGAGAAAAGGAAATCACTTATCCCGTAACTATTCATCGTGTTGGTGGAGTTAATCAGCTGGAATATTAGCACGATATGTCATTTAAGAAAATTACATTGCGGAAACAGAAATGGATCCAAGAAGCACTAGGAGTAGAATGGGTTGTTCAAGAAGTATGAACATGAAGAAATTAAGTGATGTGTGTGTGGACAGCAGAATAAAGAACTGGACATCAGGTTGCAGGGAAGGAGATCAAACAAGGAGGTGACTTTATAAAAATGGTTATTGAGGATGTGTGGTAGGAGGAAGAGATGCAACGTACAGAAGAAGGTAGAGGTAGTGACGAGAGATTGGGTGCATATAAAGTGGTTAAAACTGAAATGAACTATCAACTATGTGAGAAAAAGTGGGTCCAGAGAAGTAGGAACAGAACAGAGAACAAAAGTGGGTTTATATATCCAAACTATACAGGCATTCAATAATAAATTACATTTTTATACTGTTATTTTTTACTGTTATTATATTGTTTTCTTTTAGGAACAGGTGCTTTAATATTTTTGGGGCATGTGGAAAACCATGAATTTCGATTTAGCAATGTTACGGGAAAGCTTATTTATTTCTTGCCATTCAATAGTTTTGTAGAGTTCCTCATCCATCAGTGGTTTAGCATCATCGTTGTGTGCGGTTGTGAAATTGCTAATTCTACTTAACAAAGCGGTGTCGTCTGCATGGGATATGAAATTGAACACTGGGCTAGCTTGTGAAAAATCGTTAATATCAATAATAAAGAGAATTGGTCCAAGAATGGAGCCTTGGGGTACACCAGTTGTTATTGATAATGTATCTGATTTTGTTTTACATCAATGTTTACCAATTTCTACATATTGTGTTCTATTTGATAATTGACTTTCACAAAGTTTCAGAGATACCCCATCAATACCATAGTGTTTAATTTACAAAGTAATGTATTATGGTCTAAAGTGTCAAATGCTTTAGAAAGGTCAAGGAATATTCTTAATGGTACCTGCCCTCATTATTATCCATGTCGGTTGTTATTCGGTCTGCCGGGTCTAATGCAGCATATTTAGTCGAATGACCAGAGCGGAAGTCATATTGAGATTTCAAAAAAAGTTTTTTACTTTCCAAAACTTTTGATATAGCTAGTAGAAGAGAGATTGGTCTATAGTTGTTGATTATTGACGAGTCACCATTTTTAAATAGCGGAATGACTTCGGCAACTTTAAATTTTTCAGGGAAGATCCCGTGCTAATGACTTGATTTATAAGAAGCGTTAAAGATTGTATTATTTTTAGTTGTCCATGTAGTTCTAATGTCAGATTTATATTTAACAAACGTGGATACATAATAATGTTGTTTGGGTGCACGTAGGCTTCTCTTTAATACGGCACTGTGTGTTTAAGTTAATGCGCATTACTTCGTAATCCCAGGAACAAAGAGGCTGTGTGTACGGAGAATGTATCTGTAGCGGAGGAGACATGCCGACTGCCAATGAAAGCAGAAGCGTCGAGACAGCGAGACAATTAAGATGGGAGTTGAGAATACGGTTTCACCGAGAATACTGCATTGAATGGGATAGAAGGAAGGCAGAGGAGGTTCAAACGTGGAGAGAGAAAAGGGCGCCCGCGATTGATGTTGAAGAATGACAGCCACGTGAAGACGGGTCGGCTCCACTCCTTTTATCAACGGGGCTTTGAGGAAGAACATTATGCAATAGCGTCGGAAAAATAATATTGAGGCTCCGGTTCGACACTCCGCTGCCACAGTCGGTTCGGTTAGATATGATATCGGAAGACGGAGGGGTGGGGGTTAAATCTGACACGAAGTCAGTTTTAAAATGTCAGTGTTGCATGTATGGGGTCGACATTTTGTGTGCGATCTAGCGGGCCCATTGGGTTGGTTCAACGGTTTATATTTGTTTCGAAATTCGTCCGGGACGGTGGTAGTCTCGGGGGGAGGGGGTCACATATATATGACTGCCTCTTTTCCCCAGGTAACACCGGGTAACTCGGCCAGTGGTAGAATATTCCATCTGCAAACAGGGTGTTGGTGCATAACCTGTGTTGTATTTAGGCCTACTATATAAGGGAGCATTACGCCATAACCCGGCTTCGGCTTTTGATAAGAATTATTTTCGTATGTAGGACCGGGGCCTAATTTGTTGAACCACCGCATTGGCATGACAGACTAATGGGTGACTAAGCTTGCGAAACTCCTAACTACACCACTGTTTTGCAATATCCATGACCAAAAATAGTCCGGTAGTAAGCCTAGGCGACGATGTCTATAACAACCACTGGTTGGTGATAACATGTTTATGTGTAAATAAGACTAGTGTTAAATGCACGAGTTGTAACATATCTCCAAAACGTTGAAATTGCTAATACTGTTTCGGGCTTTCGCAGTTTGGCGGGCAGTAAACCTTAAACATAATTTATTGTAGTATTAAGAACATCATAATGTTATTTACAAAAGAGGAACTAACAATATAATTATTATATCGCAGAGTAATGACTTAAGTATAAGACTATAACATGCAAGTCCATTTATCTCTCAGCATTATGACATTGTGAAACAAATATTGAGCAGTACAGTACGTTGTTTACACGTTATGTAAATCAGTAATGCATCTGGTTTGCTAAATAATTATTAGAATGTTGAATAAAATTCACTTTAATGCACTCCAAATTGTAGTATTCACCAAGTGGTTTTAGTAAGCCAACACAGGTTTCGCAATAGTTTTGATTACCAAATCTTGATAACGTTTATTTTGGACTGCCCTCTAAATAGGCTGACTCAAGTACCATCATACCACCCTTACGGAGGATAAACTTGATTGGCAAGTGTCAATAATAAATCAGAGTAATCGCATGTTTACCCAATGACTTATTGACAGAGATTATCTAAGCACGCTGGGACGTGACTGGGTTCAGGTTCCAAAAATAGAAGTATTAGCTGTAGTCACATTCCCACAATACCTTCAGTCGTGACGTGACCAATCAGTTTAGGGAAGGACACGTGTGGGCATACACACCAGGCTCCTAACAGTAAACGAAGTTTGTCCGTTCCATTAGCTAATTATTAGCAAGAAGTTCACTGATTCAGTTGTTTTGGTGTGTGGAAACCGAGAACTTCAAATATACTTGCGGGCAGGAATACGTGCTTCTATAACAAGTGCCAATTACATTTACAAGCAATACCGTGAAAACGGGCTGTTTAGTAGTTGAATGCTGTTTGTAACCTGAACATTTTGATGGGCGCAACTTTCAAACTGTAAACACTGTTTCGGGCTTATTTAATGGTGTATATATCTTCAACATATGTTAGTAGTAGTATTAAGAACAGTATATAATGGAGAATGGACAACACACTTTTAAATATCATTGTGGCTTAAAGATAATTAATCTAAAAGTATCTTATTGACCCCGACATGTGAGCTAGCTTGTGTAAATTTATTTAGATTAAAAAAAATTAATGGACAACAAATCAAAATAATAATAGTTTCACCTGAACCAAAATTCAGAAAGAAAGGACTCAGATGGTTATGGGTAATCTGCCTGAAGTTTCTATATTAATACACGTCCAGGGCAATTCACACTTTCGCTAACTAAGTTAACTGATCTAATGATCAAAGTCAATTCTCTATTTTCTTTAAAAAAATTACTTTAAACTATTCACGCACTACAGATTTGGACATTTACGGTATCAATGGGCTTATACGGAGGAGTTTTAAACATGCAAGTAACAACTAGAGCGATTGTAAAAATGCATATAATTTAATTACATAATTACACAATCTTACATCGACTGCATTTCAACACGCCTATCCTGCATTCGTCAACTCATATGACAGAATATTATCACAAGAAACAACACTTGTCACCTAGACTGACTGCTACCATCACACCAGATAGCTGTCACTGGGCACCACACAACATGTCACAACACCGAAGTGCCATGACACCCAAGTCGGTCCTCCTGAATGACAACTGCCCACTGTAGCAATGTCCTCAAATGACAAGTTTGATACGCCAACTGGCCAGTTTTTAATGGCTTGGAGGAATCGCATGCACACATACACACTTGTGTTGCTGTAGAGCGAACGTTTCTTGTCGATGTCTGCACAGAAATGACCGCCAATCGGCTAACCGTCTGATCAGTCAGTCTAATACTGCGATATCTATGCAACAACGCGACACGCTCGTGCATTAGTCTATGTCTTCCCGTCGACAGAGACCGTTCTGGCTCGCCACGCCGGCTGAATCCCATCAATTACCCAAACAGAATGTTCACAATCACATGACCACCGTCGTCTCCATCACCAGTCAGTCCTCCTGAAATGTCATCACCGATATGCTACACCTCGACGCGGGGGTATACAGTCACACGACGCCCTCTGCATGACACATCTGCTAGATGGCACCACTGGCACCGATCCGAGTGCCAGAATCACCCATTTGCAACTATCCACAGAACCGCCTCAAGGTGGCACCACCGTCTGCCACATCACACGAAGAATGGTTCCTCCTCCACCTTATCGCTCGCAAAATCTGGAACAGTCTGGTCCGAATCCTTATCGCTGGTCTTCTTCCCGCAACTGATCCGTGCACTCAGCGTGAACCATGGATGCTGCAGGATCTGGTCTGCAGTGAGCCGCTCCGTCGGCTCGTGTCGGAGAAGGCTGCGGATCAGACACTTGGCGCGCGACGAGATCGTGTCCGGGATCGAGTACTGGCCGCGACGGATCTTCGTGAAGAGCGTGCTTGGCTCGACGTCGTGGAATGGGTAGCGGCCGATGAGCATAGTGTACGCCATGACGCCGAGGCTCCATGTGTCGGCTGCGCGCCCCGAATAGCTGTGGCTCGCGGTCAGGATCTCCGGACTGACGTACGCCGGACACCCGTGCTTGTCCATCAGGCGGTCATCATTCTCGTCCTCGAGCACGTACGCATCCTCCAGACTCTCTAGCTTCAGCTGGGTCCTGCACACAGACAGATAAAACACATGTCAACACTGTCAAACTGCTGCGAGTACGATATTCATTTATGATAGTGAGTATGATGCAGATATTGATATCAGATTGCACATTTGCAAATTGCATGCAGCTGCGAAAGTACTCTGTGGTGGCGGAGTAGCATAAATAATTGCACAATACCGAGTGCACCTAGTTGTGTCACTACACGGTACACCACGATTGAGTATGACTAAGGCAGAATGTTTGGGACTATGTTCTCTATTATTTTGGCAGTTATTTTTAAAACAGTCGAAATATTCGTACGGCATTGTGAATGCGATGATGTAAACACAATATTTTCTCTGTTTGTTATTATGTGGTTCATTTTGAAGACTACCATCGCATTGACGTAAAATACCATACTTTGTATACATTGTATACTAACACTATACAACTATAATCAAATGTGTGTGATTATGAAATCATAACTGCACACCCATACTGGACAGAACAAATTGCTCGCGAGTGTAATAACTTGAAATCAGGACTCTCTTCTCTCCATACTGGAAACTGATAGACAAACGTGGTGCACGTAGTCGCATCATAAGAACTTCATCGGCACAAGATCATGAACAAAGGGAATCTCCGACTACCTCTGCTTTCGTCTCCCCCCACCCCCGCACAAGGTGACATGTTGCACCCAGAGCAGACTGGCCAGTAACCAAGGCCACCCACACTGCTGAAAGAGGAACTGATCATTGTGACTCACTCCAGCCAACAGTCGGCTTACGCAACCACAAAAAACAGGATTTCCTCTCCGAAGCCGCCGAGGGCCTTTCATACATCCGTACCCTGTCAACCGGTGTCTATGGTCTACACAGGGCGCACCGCGACAGGCCACGCCTGTACAATAAGCACCTGCCTGGGTTGACGAGACATCAGCTGACTCATAGGTCTGGCACCGGTTGTCTGAAATGTCCCAGGTGACCCTTTCTATATCCCACTTGATCCTGCTCCACAAATTCTATTCCGGGCGTTGTCCCAAGCTGATCAGATCTACGTCGGGAACATAGTGTAACCAATGGAAAGTTAAAACCGGTTAGTCGAAACCACCAGGCAGTTCCCTGTCACCGGTTCAGGGCCTATAAACATTCTACAAGTATGCACACATGTACACTTGCCACTGGAATGTCAGTCACGGAACAACTCATCCATGGCGCCATAAATCTACATTCGTGATATTTGAATTCATGTCATGAACACCCACAACAGTCACCTTTTCCTGCCCCCAAAGTAATGTATGGGGATAGTTCAGAATACAAAACATGACAGACTACCCCCCCACCCGGGCAACCGACAGCGGACCCTAGCTGATTCAACCGAGTGGGCGAGGACTAGGAAGAAGCAGTGACATGTGACAAGAAGCCGACATCCTATTATAGAAACTACAACTACCATGGAAAAGTGGCTGTGTGCATATTATAAAGTAATGGAATGTAAACATTAACAGTTTTTTTACACTTCTAGAGCAGATGTAATTATAACTGTTGCCTTATAACTAAACTGGTCAGAAAGTTTGCACCCTGGTAATGATGCTATCCGTCAACAAAGACAATGAGAGAGACCGTGTACAAGTCAATCTTAGAACAACAGCATTGAGTAAATACTCTGGTGCCACATCACCAGACGAGACTATGCATGCACAGCACCATCTGGTGAGTGAAGTGGACACAAATGCTGCCAATAAACCAGTCAAGCAAATCTTGAAATAAAGTTTAAAAAGAATAATGCCAAACTGACAAATATAAAGGAAAAATAATGTTTCAAAATGCATCAAATTGTTGCTAGTTTGCTAACAATTATCTGCCAGATAGAATTGTTGGTAACTAAGGCTGTGTTCACATACAACTTTAATCCGCATTAGGATGCGGATCCCAATTCGGGTAACGCAATGTGAACACTCTTGATCCGCATTAACTTGATTAACCTACCTGAATTCTAATGTGGGAAAATCAGTGAAAGGTGGTGGCTGGAAATCGATCAACAAGTCCAAATTATCTTCCAGATATTGTAAGACGAGAGGCCAAAAATAGCAGCCAATAACATTTTAACAGACCTTTAAACACCTGGCATTTTATTTAGATCTATAGTGATGCCGTCCTAACAAAGTAACAATAAGATTAATCAGCTGGCGAATGAGACAGTAGGCATATATTCAGCCGTGTGCTATAATTCCTTGTCAAGTTAACGGGGAGGTACCCGGGGTATGTGTGTGCTTCAAGATTTGTCAATCATTGGCATAAAGAATGTCCACAAAGAAATAACCTTAGGAATGCACTGACTGACTTCAACATGTCTACATTCTTTGCCTGTTCCTGCTTCAAAGTTGTGTTAATGCAACAACTTTGACATTTCACTTCCTTTGTAGTTCATTATACCAGCAGAACATGAAGAAATCAAGACGTCATTAATTTAGTGTGTTAATAATTAAAGTACAACACAATGGTTCAATTAATACACTAGGCATCGTTAAAAATCTCACAAAGATAGGTAGTAAATAAGGGTAGCTAAGACCAAGGCGTTGTAGACAGTGCTAGACACCATGACAAGTGAAAGCACACAAACTGGGTGTGTCAACAACAAGAGTTGACATGAAGCCCTAGGTGTGTCAGTTACTATGGGCGGATACATTCACTCACACAATCACTAGCAAGGAATGTCACCTGAGGCGGGGGGGGGGGGGGGGGGGGGGGGGGGGGGGGCGCGGCAGCAATGCACTACACTAACCCATAAACACCTAGATTAATTCCAACTAAGTGCACCTCTGATCTAAAAACTATCCGACGAATATGCAGGTGTTTTATGGGCTAGGCATTTGACACCTAGAACTGTTTTATATATATTAGTACTATCATCATGGTTTGCTGAACAAGATTTGTTTACCCATTAGTTTTGGCTAAAATTAATATTATTACCAATGAAAAATATGTGACCACCACTGTAACTATGGCATAACGTAAGCAAGAAAAGTAGACTACTCACAGAAGGAAAAATCCTGTAAAAGCTAGCACCCTGGAGAACAAAACATTATCCCCTAACCTCAACCCTGACACATGTTACCCAAATCACCACACAAAGATAATGCGTGTTTCGCAACAGACAAAGAACCATGGGTTTGACCCGTCTGGTCAGTGACCCATTATACAGCCCAGCAACAAACAGTTGTTGTGCGGCATTCACCGGACATGATCAATGTACTGAATGTAACAAACTGGTGGGTGTGTTTTCTACTCTGTGAACCTATTGCATTGTACACTCCCTTGTTTACCACCCAGCCGATCAATAAAGTAATTACATTTGATGGTGACACTGCACTCTACTTGTACTCAGTGAGCACTAGAAAGTGTAGATATATTATATTTAGATTATCATGGCATGTTTTTGAGAAAAAGCAGCTTTTGTCAAGTGCCATGAATGATTATGAAAATGTTGTTTATTCCTTTTAAAAGAATATTTTATTTTAAATATTGTTTTCATAGCCAATGAACAGGGCATCTAGCTACAAAACCTGCTTCTGTCTAGTTTTCAAAACCAAAATGTCTGGATTGTTTCCTGCGCAGGAAACTGGTTTAGTCAGTGCAGTAGTCGTTTTTGCCCAGTACCTTCCAGGTGTGAGTGGCAAGGTTCAAGTACCAATACCTGGCCCGGGACTATCCCACCAGCTTCCACATACTGGTACGACATTGCTGGGCTTCTAGGTCACGAGTTTATGTACTCATAGCACACTAAACATCAGCTTTCATAGTGAAATAACAACCTCAGAACCCTTTGATAGCGGAACTTTACCATTCATAGTAGTGGGATAGGCTTTCAAAGACAATAGGGCAATTTTATTCACCGTCCTAGGCTTACAATAACCATTAGCCAATGGTTAAAAATGAAAGCCATTTTTGACTAAGAAAAATTCTACAAACAGAAAAATTTGTCAGAATGAGCCCAGCTATGATTGGTCAGCAGGTGACAAAGGGATGGGAAATTATCCTCACCTTTCTGGATTTTTGAAGACGAATTTGCGCAATTTGAGATCGCGTAGAACGACGCCGCTCTCATGGCAGTGCAGGACAGCATGGACGATCTGGAGGAACAGACGACTAGCCTCGTGTTCCTTCAGTCTCCGTCGCCGCCGCACGTACGAGTGCAGGTCACCATAGTGACGCGCAAAGAAGACATACGCCTTTGTCATGCCGAGGATAATCTCCTCGATCTCATTGAGGTACTTGTGTGATCCTGTCTGCCAGTAGGGTGCGAGAACACTGCGGTATTTCTCTAGTGGAATCACCTGCAAACCAAGTGCAATTTGTGTTTAGGATAACCCACAGATGACTTAGATTTGACGCATCTAAATTGGGATTCGAATCAATGACTGGAAATATAAGAATGGTTTTTTTATTTTTGTACAAGTTTAGTGAATTAAGTAACTTGCATATAAACTTATGTAATGTTATGCATGTGTTTGCAATAATAAGTATGCATGTTTCCTCGGTAAAACATGGTTTGCTTATTTTGCTCATCCCAACAATATTTTAGTGCATCCTTTTTCAAATAATGTTCCCATCTTATAGAAAGTGAGACAGTACTGTATTTGTGATTACGCAAAAAGCTACCATTTCTAAGACTGTGTTTATTAGGGTAATCCGTTTATTATACCTGTGGTGCCTAGCTAGACAACCTAATGAAGTATGCCATAAACACTTTGACAGTACATCAACTATCAGTCCACATCACATGTTTTTGTTTCTATTCACAGCTCGTGCAACAACATGTAATTAATACCGAAACACTTCCACAAAAAATCACAGACCAGTGACAAAATTGCATATACATCATTATTAATCACGTTCACATTCTGCTTAGTGTGCAAGTCAAGTATGTTGTGATCTACATGCATGAAGCCATGACTATGCTAAGAGCAGGAAGTTTTTCAATCTTCCTGCTAGCCAATGACAGCTCGACAGCTGCGTGTGGCCTGGACTGGAGTTGCACAGGAACTCGTGACAGCTGTGACAAGCAGAACGTAGTTTGAATACAAAGTTCACTTACACCATATTGCATTGTTCTGAACAAACAAAATATACTTCATAGTTTAGCATTAACAAAAAATTCAACCTACCTTGCAGACGTACTCTTGTTGCGTATCGCAGTGATAAGCGTTATAAATGTCAACGATGCCATTTCCAACCGTATCTACGAGTTTCGTGAGTAAATATCTCCCGATTTTCGAAACACCGCAGTGCGAGTCTTGGGATGACGACCCGGGGAATGTTGGCGGGGTATTCGGCTGTAGATCGGGGCTGATGTAGCCACTTCCTAGACTGGGTGGTTGTTCAAATTCAACATGTTTCCTGCGAGGAATAATCAGTGGCCGAAGCCGCGGAGCGTGTGTACTCATATATATAGCGTATGCGAGAGTCCGTTCACAAACCTCTTCTAACACTCCCTAACTTCGTTGTAACCACGCCGTCTGGAGCTGCACCACAAGTTATTTTATAACTAGTTGGCCTCTAGATTATCACAGGTAGTGCTATCGTGGTGAAATCACGTAGGTATTTCATCAGCCGGCGAATGACTAAGTCTAAGATGTCGTCAGCAACTCATTCGTTGTTGCAACGCAATACCCGTGTGTCCGTGTTCACAACATAAAATCACCAATTGCGTTATTCCGTATAACTGATTTTTCTGACAATATTTACTAAAGTTCTATCACAGCCGCTGCTTTTCTGTAGACAAGTGTAGTCGTTAGAAAGTCATCAAAACGGTTGAAGTTCGTATAAATGACGTTCGATGTAGCTGCCTTTGTTTCACACGTCAAAACGCGGGACGAGGTGTGCACGCGAATACATACGAAACATTCAGGTGCTCCGCAACGTAAGTTCCATCCATTCAACACAATCCTGAGAAATAAAACGAGAGAGTTAACACCATAACCCACTGTTGTCTTATTCTACGTCGTTATGCTGACGTTTGTGTATTGCGTTGCACAATTATAGGTGCGCCGGCGTCCGGGTGTATCGGCCGCTTACCACTAATTCCTGTTCTGACCTTGGGCTTGGTTGTATCTCCGCCTCGCAAAATCGTTCACAAAAATGACTGTACCTTGTTCTGCCGGTTACCTGATTTGTCTTGTCCGATTTCTCGGAGATCGTTGATCGTCGAGAAGGGTACAGCTCACGCCATTCCCTTCACAAAGCCCGGCTAAAACGTTCAACCGGGACCTCCATATTCTAATATAAGTGACCACACTTCGACATATATCCTGACGAAATCTTGTTCGCATTCATACGCCAACTTAGGTGCGCACTTTACAACTCGATCATAGGTTTCACGATATATTTCTTTTAAGACACAACGTGTACCAAACACACCTACGGGTAATGTAAAAATACGTACAACTGCCGTGAAACCGTGGCTTTGGTACGACTTTGTTGCCGATTTACGCGGAACTATATTTCTTGGCGCAACGTGTGTCGTGCGCGACGCGGCCTCATTCAGCAAACATTGGGGCGGTCCCGCATGAATCAGCCGGTAGTGACGCACTCGGCTCATCAGCCGGCGCGCCTTTTATGGAAACTCGTACATTATTGAATGGCGCAGTTGCTACCACACGGACGTTGACACTGACGCCCGCACCGGGTTCAGTGAGGCGAGTGCTGCGTCAGCTCACGCCAGTGCGTAAACTCCGGAGGTGACCGGCGTGGGGTCACGCACAATGGGCTTTGTTTACGACGGAGCCTAGCTTTTCTCGATAGCTCAGATTTTCGTGGTACTGCGCTTTGTTCAGCACAAAGAAATCCGCTAACAAAGAAGAACAACAGCTGCCAACGTCATAATTTACTACTTTTCACAGACTTGTTTATAGTAGATATAATCATATATATAAGACTATTTACGCCCTACACGGAGCACCAAAGGCAAAGCAAGCCCAATCTGTAGAGGCCCGATGTTTAAACGTTGTTTAAAAATAATAAATTGCTTCACAAAATATGCGTTTTAATAATTAAACTTTTATTATTAATTTCACAAATAATATTATTATTGGTAAACATTGAAACATTAATTATTAAAGCACACGTTTGTCAAGCAGTTAGACTCCCTAACGTGTTATTTATAGAGCCTGCATATAATTTTATTGAACGGTGAAATGAAAACTAAAGCAACCTTAATTAAAGTTTGCCTATACAGACCCGAAAAAAATGAATCGATCCAATGCAATGATCGCATACACTTTAAGACACGCGCAAGCACACACGCACACACAAGTGCATACACACATGGACGCGCATACACACGCGTGACGCACACATACTCACACTTAAAAAAAAAAAAGATTGTCTGGAAATACAAACGTGGAACGTCAAGCAGTATAAGGGAACATTTCACATGTCGCTATAGGGTCGACTAGATTTAGAAGGAGAACAAAGATCTTGTAAGCCCCTAGCTACGAAGTTATGAAATACAGTTATGATCATGAAAGCCAACAACGTGGAGAAGGGCAGGTCACATTGTCAGATTGTAAGATGTGGTGGATTATTAGAACAACTGAATGGTAATCGAGAAAATGGAAAATACAAAGAGACCGGCCAAAAGGAAGATGTTGCAATTATTATATTCATTATTATTATGAAACCATTTCCAAATGATGTGCGCAAGAGGTGACGATGACGTCAGGTGGTGGGTTATATATTGCAGTGGATTGACAAGGCCTTCGGGTGTAATTTAATGATGTGTGTGTAGGCTACATACACACGTACGCACGCATGCGCGCACACACAGCCGCATACACATACCCATGCACGCACGCATGCACGCACGCACAAACTCCAAATGCAGTCATGTTATAATATGTTACAACAAAAATATATTCGGTAAGAACATGTACATAAAGTTAGATTTAGGTACGTTCTGATAGCTACTCATGTTACTTTTGAGTAGTGGTTATTTTGGTTAGGCCTAAACATAGGCCTAAATCATTAATTAAAAACGAAAATGTTTGCTATTTCGGCCTATTGTTTATTTGAAACGAAGAATAAATAGCATACTATTATGTCGTCATTTGGAGGGCCTATCACAAAACGACTCTGTGAACTTAATCGGCAGTAATCAGCGCACTTCCGTACTCTTTTCCGATGTTCTCCTGTCTCGCTTGCTTTTCTGGTCTACACCCATCTGTGCAGTAGAATGCAAACGTGTCGGATTGCTGCATGTACTAAACTGCACTTTGCCATCGGTAAGCCCACTCGGCTCATTTTGTTCTGCAGATGGTGGCTTAGTACATCTCCTGACATATACATATTCTACTTAGCCCATCCTAACCCATGCAGACCTACATACAATGAACTAGTAGGCTCAAAGGCCATCATGTATTGGGCATCTATTTTCAAAGTACTTTCTATGGCAGGCCCGTCCTTAGGATGTGAAAAGGTGTTCGGCGATTTAAAAAAAAACCTGCATAATTGTCCCATTATTTTGTGACAAAACCTCCAACTGCACCCCCCTGGAAGCTTACTAAAACCTATAAATGCAACTCCCTCACCAGTCAACAAATACATGCTATAAATACCCCTTCATTTAAGACCTCTTATAATGCACCCCATCTTGAGAACATGAACTGCACATCCCTAAAACATCCAATTGCATCCTCGCAGAAGATCATCACAAATAGGCCTACTCAAACAATAAAAAATATATCTTATTAAAAATGGGCTGGTTTTTTATTTTTCACAAGCAGTCTATCAAAAGGGAACACTTTTGACAAACATTGCCATTTTAAAGTCTCTCAAAAAGAGTGTTCATTCGAAACTCCCGAAATCCCCTCACAACGGGCGTGTGGTGATATGCAACAAAACAACAGACACGCCTTTCCACATTAGCTACACATATTAATATGCAATCATACAAAAAATATTGATGTCTTGGTCTGCATATCGGATTTTTCCATTGATGCATGTCCAAGCAGGGTCGACATTAAACTGTTGCCTATACAGAGCCGACTTCATTTGCATCAACCGGGCACGTGTTAAAATTAAGCGACTTATTCCGGGTTTGCACGCACGCAGTCACCCTTCCGGTGCAGTAGTCTTAATTTGCTACACCTGTAAAGACACAGGCACCTAATACATATAGGCCTACCTGGGATGGGCGCGGCACGGCTACGGGTTGCGCTGTCTCTAAACTGGCAGACAGTAACGGTTCGTTGCCGGTAGATACGGTCGATATTTGGTTCACTTCATACTAGACACACACACACACACACACACACACACACACACACACACACACACACACACACACACACACACACACACACACACACACACACACACACACACACACACACACACACACACACACACACACACACACACACACACACACACACACACACACACACACACACACACACACATTTACGAAACATTATGTACGTGTACAGTATATTAATTTATTAGTATCTATATATCACAGGCATCGCTCGCCCATACAGAAAGATCTGCATACCGGGAATTAATTGCTATTATGTGTATAAATGTTGTGTATAAATGTTGCTTCCGTCGGAAGAAGATCAGTCTTTTATCCTATAGTTAGACCTATATGTTTGTTTGCGACGATTAACAAATACTAGAAATGGCGCCCCCGAGACGGTGCACCCGCCGCGAGGTTGCCCGCCTGTCAAGGTGAGATGAACGGCGTTGTCGTGACGCACTCGTTGACATTTCTGTCAATACATACATTGTAAGCGTGGGGGGAGGGAGGGGGACGAGGATCTGTGACAATCGGCGAGCTTCTATGATTTCACGTAAGGCCTACAGTGAAATGTTGCTATAATGTCACGTGACGACAAACTGACTTAAATCGCAAACTGACTTATTTTAGTCATAAACTCATGTGGTGGGCCTATACACAGTAGGACGTGGGCCACCTATACAGGGGGCCTATACTTAACCATAGATCCGGCATACATAGGATAGATACGTCTTGACCGCCTAAATGTGTTTTAATATACCACGTTAAATCTGCTTCCGTCGTTCGTTCTGTTTAATTTGACTGTTTCTGGGCGATTGTCATGTCCTATATATGTAACACGCAACGAGGAACGTAATTCTACGGATGTAAATTATATGCCAGTCACGTGATCTGTGAACACCTGCGTGATGCCAATACACCGCGTCCACGTGTGCCGGAGCGCGCCGTCAGCTGTTCGCGCACGTGCTTGCATCATGCAAGCAAATTTCGACTTACTCAACACATCAGACGTAAAGCTGCGTCACGTAGTCCAGCAGGCATTGTATGGGAAACATGGATAGGCCTCAAACTAATTGCAGCAAAATGTCTTTTGGCTGTTTCCTACTCAGAATTGTAATCAAAAAGTCCTAAGGAATCCCAACCGGGAACACTCGTAAAACATAAAATATCGGCCGCACAAAATAATATTATTGCACACCAATGTGGTTCTATGCGAGGTAGATTCATTATTTAAAATTGCTTTCTAATGTTTTCGATGTCATAGAGTCCATTAAATACATTATAAATTTCGTATGATTGTCATGCACCGATGACAACACGATTTTATATTATATGATAAAACGAATACGCCAAATACACTATGTTTATGGGCCTAGTTAGGCCTATATAAAATGTCCCTTCAAGACTGCGTATTTTCTCCAATGTATACTCTACGTTGTACAACTTATAACTAGTCTATCTCGAATCATTTCATCAAGGGTCGCGTTGTGAAGCGCGGATATGTAGTTTTTAGAGCGTCGGATCCGCTTTTGAGAGACGCCGGTCCGAATCCTCTTGATGTCGGCGTTTCGATCCTTGGGCAAGGTTGTTCACTCAGCTGTATGAACGAGTACCCGGCTAAAGACATATATGGATATTTGTGTAAGAGTAGTCTTTGCGCAGTAATTATAACGTGGCTGAATGCTTTCCGAAGAAGTCGAAATAGTGTTCGATTCAACAGGTCTGCCAGGGAGTAAATTGTAAAGCGCTTTATGCAGTTCTAAGGACTGGATACTGCGATATATAAGAATTTGGCTTTACCTTTTACTTCCTTTTTTCTTTGTATTCATGCCAGCGTATGCACGTAGTGACGTCAGACCGACACACACGACGCGATACACATACGAAGACAGTTGAATAAGAACGTGCATGGAGGGTTTTCAAGTGTAGGCGCTACGGGTTTAGTGGTTGCCACCATTTCCTTTGCTTCCGGTGTTTCTACACGACATTTCTAGGGGGGCCTAGGGGAAACGCAACGGCTGTGTATCTTCCTGTTTCCAGCTCACATATAATAGCCACTTGTCCTGTCACAATGGAAATCGAACTACCGGGTTGATGACTTCTACTATATTTAACTTCCGCTTTTTCGCAGGTCGCGCCGTCCTGTGTCGATAGCCTGGTTGAAACAAACATTGCATCATTGTACTACATGTTTCGTCAGTTTACTCTACCCTCGTGTTAGGGTCATAGCAACCGTGGACAGAGGTAACTACTCCATGCATTACCAGCTAGTAAATCACACCCGGTAATTTATCTAACTGTCTCTGACTAAACAAGTTTTATTACGTACTTCTTTCAAAAGATAACCGTTTCAAGCTGAGTTGATTGAAGTGAAGGCCCTGCACCCTTTGCCAACGGCGGGAGTCAAATACCATAGACACAATGGTATGCTTGCTATTGTGTTGAAGCTAATTTACTGCACCCATTTATATTTCGGGGAGCATTCAAAACATGGCACTGTTTAAATGTAGATGATGCAATACATTGTTATCAACACAATATCGGGTTTAGTGTCTAGACTCTAACCTAACTATGTCCTGCTCCATGACACGATCAATACAGCAACACCTTTAGGCCCTATTCAGAATTGCGCAACAATAGGAAATGCGTATATCCTTGTGTTGCGCCATAAGTATCTAGTCCGTTTTGCACGCATAACTGTCAGGATAAACACCACACGTTCTGGGTTGGTCCTTTGGGAGCGGCATATGAGATCACTGTGGTTTTTGATCATCCTGATGTCTAGCACACGTCGCTACACCATTCTTCGACCGCAACAGACAGTTCGCAGAACCCGTTTTCGTGCGTCGTCTCCGTTCGTCCGCGCCCTCTATTGCACTTGACAGACTCCAACACCTACCACTGTCCGCTTCACTCTTGCCCGACCTCTGCATTGTATCGTACGTTCAGAGCTGCACAACGAAAGTTCGAGGAGCGCACACAAAAATGCACCGCAGGCAACCGTAATATATAATTAATTACGTAACAAATCACGTCATCAAGTCAATGTGACGTATGAACGTATAGAACGAAATTATGTTTCCAAATATGACCACCTCTTTTTCTTCTACTCCTCTTCCTCCTCGTGTTCTTCCTTTTTCCTGCCCCTCCTCCTCTACTTCCTCTTAGTCATCACGCTGGGTAAAGGATCCTAAATTAAAGTAAAGGTTCGCTGAAACCAACCAACAGGTAGCGAGCAGAACTGTTACGGGCGACAAACAGGACACGTTTCAAACTTAAGTCTACATCCGCGATGACCGGGGATTTCCGATACCAAGATATGAGATATGACACTACCTGCAAGTACACGTGATGGTAACATGTGGCGACTGTGTTTGAAGATTGTGTGTGTTTGGGGATGGGTGAGTGAGTGGGTGGGTTGGGTGGGTGCGTGCATGCGTACGTGAGGAGACACACAGGTGCGCATGCCCTCACACACACGCACGCACGCACGCACACACATACATACTCGCATACGTTTTATGGCCTTGTCTCCTAGCAGTAACGTGCCTCGTCAATGTGTCTTGAGTCAGACACGTACTAACGCACACCGCTGTAGGCATACCATCTTTACTGCGACCGAGTGCTTGTGTGCGAAAGGTACGTTGCGCATGAATGCATGGCAAAATACAGAAATGTGAATTATTCGAAGCAACGGTCGTGATGGAATGTGCAGCACTTCAAAATACATTTTAGTTAATTGTTCAGCTCATCACGATTTGGCTATTGCAAATCTTTTACTAGCTGGTGACTAACATGATTCGTGTCAGGTGTATTACTCGTAGTCTGGCAGTGTTTTCGATGCGTTTGGTAGGCACAATCGTCCTATTTTGAAGGAGTTGTTACACCAGGGTAGAGGAATCCCCAGAAAATGACAGAATCACGAATTAAACAACACGAGAAACTAAGAGCGTGTTAGACAACATTAGTTTCTTCACAAAATGTTAACCACCAATTTGCATGATTCGCAATGCGAGATGTATATTCAACGTGTAATGGGTATTAACTAATGTTTTGTTAAACCGTAAACGACACTTGTTTGGAAGAGTTAAAGAAAACCAACTCAGTGCCGGATTTAGGGCATGACAGACGGGACATTTGCCCAGGGCCCCATGATATAATTTTTATGGGACCTCCACAAAGCGCGTTTTGGGTTGTATCTTTGAGGTAGAAACGTTTCAGACGTAATTTAGGTGTTTCAGTGTGATGACAAATGGTCTTCTAAATTAACAAAAGTCGTATTTTGTAGTGAAGGTCCTACTGTAGAAGGTAAGGAGGAATGCGGACTATTGTGATACGACACCCGATCACTCACTGCCCAGGGACCCTCACAGGCCTACATCCGGCACTGAATAACGTATCACTAAGGACTAGTCACACAGGCAACTGAGGCAAGCGAGTGCATAGTCTCCGTCCAAAACCAACACTTCTTAGTATACGTGATTGAAATGACAGCTCAATCACACGTTCGCAATTAGTGGTTTAACAAGTTGGTGGCCTTAAAAAATATACAGGCTTCAAAATGATAGTGTATCACGACTGAGTCACAGTGTTGATCACATTCGTTACGGATGACTAACCTTAAACTTACGTAGCGATTGCTAACGCCGATACATTTGATAGGTAGAAAACACTTCACCCTTTGGATTAAAAAATATCCCATACAACCACGAATAGTGTATTGCGGTATTAGTAATTATTATTATCTACGGTGTTCGACCCACTGCGTCGAATTTAACCTGGCAATCTTGTTGTTTGAAAAAAGATAATAGAATTGCACCAGAACATAATATATATATATATATATATATACATATGAACGTTGTGGTGCTATAATAACTGCTGTGTAAACAACAACCGTACTATAAAACGGAACCAGAACGTATAATGAGGGTATAAGCACAACAGCTAAATTGCTGGTGTAAAATGCACTAAGTGGCAGACAGTATAGTTACTATACAGTAGCCCATATTCTTTAGTATATGGAAGAACAATCGGATTAATACATTTTTATGACCGAACCGATTGTACACCACCATCAAACGGTATATAGTAACCCACCGAACGCTGGTTTTATGATCATGACACACTTTGTCCATACCACGATCCAGTCTGAACACATTTACTAACCCGCGGTTGCAACGATATATTACGTTTGCACAAAGGTTTCCCTGGTGACGCAGTAACCTACGTATAATATATGTGCGACGATCGCATGACTTACAAAACAAATGACGTCATATATGTAAAGTTTAAAATATAACTGGCCCAGCGATCTGGTGGTCATAGATACAGAATGTTTCTGGAAAAGGAGTATGGGGCTTTAATGACAACTTTGCACAATTATATCACAATGCATCACACACGATGTAATCAGTAGAGACAACAACATTATGCTCGTCGTATGTTGTTGTATATTACTATAGCCATGCCTCTACAATATCCTTTTATTGAATCACAGATTCCTTGATGCGATTACCGTCGTTTTTTGATATTTCCTTTTTGTCAAAAAGTATAGGCCACCTATACTACGTGTAACGTTCTCGGCGGGAGAATAAATTAGAAAAATAACGCTTCGGGAGTGTTTTTAGACCAGGCATTGGCCAGAAAACGGAGCTTTGACTGGGAGTCGTGAGTAGTCTGGTATGTTATCGAAATACTGGGCATAACGTGCGTATTGCATGTTTTACAGCGAATCAACGACGCCACACCGGGTCGATACGATCAGAGTACGGGGTACGTGTTTACTTCCGCCGTGCAGCGAATGCGAGATCCTACGATTGCGTCTGGCAGTGGTGGACCGAAGGGGAAGTGATTAAGACCTGCGAGCCACTATGCTATGACTCGTGGGTCTAGAAGGTTCCTTCAACAACAACAGCACGTCATCGAGCCCTTTCCTCGATTCATGTTTCCCTCGTCTCGTTTAAATAGTAATTTTGCAAACAAAAGAACCAACCTAATATCCACTGTGACTAGTTAGCTCAAGGTCTCATAACTCCATTACAGGTTCCCTCGAGGTTTTGAGTGAATGTTCGGTAAGAAAGTTCGGAGAACATATACAGCATCATTTATACGGTGCTCTTTCAAGAATATTCCATCCGAACGTATTCATAACTAGTGAATAACGTTCTGTGGTGGCTAGCGTGTTAGCCAGGGATCAGCTTATTTTTAACGGATGACTGTTTGATATCCGCGATTATATTTTGCGGAGACCACTGTATTTAAAACCAACTAACTATTACATTGTTTTCGACTGCGCATAGGGTATGCATATAGTATAAGAGACCGACCGCACAATTGCATAAACTGTTCACGCACTCTGTAGAACTGGACATCAGCGATCCTGATTTGTGATTTCCTACCCAGATAGTATTCCCGTCTTGGGCGAATGTTGGTTGTACGTAAGCATTCATTGTACGGCAGTACCTTCGGGTGCCATCACTGAGCCAATTTAATGTTGGTTGTGATTCGGTGTCAATTGTATGGCAGTGGCTTGGAATGCCAACCTTGGGCCAACGTTGATAGGTCAGTGCTAGGCCAAGCAACGGATTGCCATTATTGGACCAACGTGTGGCCCGGAGACATCCCAATGTTGGGCCAATGATGGCATGCCAACATAGGCCCAATGTAGCAACACACATTGGGCCAATACTGGGCCGAGTTGGAAATGCTATCTGGGTAATTGCAACGAGTTTTCACGCAAAAGTCTCCGTGACCGCCTCTATCATTTGCGAAATAAACCGAGGACCAGCTATCGGAGATCCAGCGACGTATCGACCGTCGTAACCCCGGCTTACGTGATCAGTCAACAAAGCCATCTCACAAAGTATTCACTTACCAGACACACCCTTTCAATTGATTCGAACCACTCGACGGTCACGCTCGGTGACTGTCGGGCACTTATCACGGTAGACATCCTCAGACCGGCGCCGGAAACTGCACGACATTTATAAAAATACAACACTCGACCAACAGACGCCTTTCTGACTTGTGCGGCACTCATGTGCCCAAGGCTAGGTAATTCAAAATATAATTTCACGCGAAATTATGTACAGGCCCTGACAGAACGCAGTAGACATTCAAAGGGTGATTATGAAAAAAAACCAGCACAATGGAAGGAGGCGTGTCCAGTAATATTACACAACACATCTTTTTTTATTCCACGCCTGCAGCGAAGTTGATTTTGTCTAGGCTGCAAAGTGAACCCAGAAAATGTGCTTAGAAATTAAGTTTCGTTCCGACCTCTCGGGAACTAAGATTTCTTTACGGCATTAAATAAAAAAGTAAACAATATATCCAACCTTGTGTAACGAGCCAACTCTAATATCGTGCCAATTTAATTGTACTTTATGTCCGACTATTGCATTTTATCACCAGAACAGTAATTTTTAAATCTAGATTAGAGTCCTTGTTTGCGCCATATGACGAGCAAAATGGCTGCGTCCACGCCATAATGAATTGTGATCGTCTCAGATAAAAACGCGTTAATGTATAGTTTGGTGTGCGTTTTTTTTTACCTGCGAATGACTGAGACCTCAAATTGCACCCCTTGAGAACAAACTACAACCGCACCCCTCTCACCAAACATCAAATTACAGCCTACATATCCCGTACGCTCTATTGAAGCAGAACACTGTTCCACCAAGCGGAACTCTTTTCTCTAAGGAGGTGCGTCGACAAAGTCCATGTTGATTCCAGCATATCTGAAATCTACCCTATTGAAATCTGCCCATCTACCCAGTGCGATTCAAATTGGTGTAATCGATAACAAAAAACTAAAAACCGACTCACACTAACTGCATTAGTAGAACTAGAATGTAAAGTAGACATGGGCAAAACGCCCTCTTATAAATGAGGTTAAATATAGACGGCTTTATTATTAGGTGAACAAACTGCATATTGTTTCTGCGTGCAACCGTTAATTTTAGAATAGTTAAAATTATGCTAGATTGAGTGTTATAGTCGATTGTGTCTTGGGATGGAGGGAGCTTCGCGAGGGCGCCGGAACGAAATTAATATTGGGTGGGCTGAGCCGGAGCTTCAGCAGCACTCCGCTGTCGTCAGCGTCGGATCTTGACATCCGACGGACGGGGCGAGGGTGCTGTTGAACATTTTTCGCGGCTACGTTAAAAATTGCTCAAAACACCTTGAGGCTCTCCAAAAACTTTGCTCGCCAAAAAAACCATCTTCAGGTTCACCAAAACATAAAAATGCACCCTTTTCTTAAATATTAGGGACTAATTTTGTCTTCAACTACCCACAAAAAATGTCACCCCAAAATGCACATCCCCTCCCGAAATATTGGAGGATCAGTCCCCCAAAACCCTCGGTTCCGGCCGTGCGCCTCCACATACCGATGCCCTTATATGGTTGGTGTGATGAGCAAAAAATGTGAGGCTGGAGGTTGGGGTTGAAAGTACTCGGTGACAAGATTTACGTCAGGCATTTGTACGTGGAAGGATTGTAAATAGCCGTCACACATACCTCGACGCGATACACATGCTACTAAGTGCTGCCACATGGCGAATGCATGTTACACTAACTAATTTTGGAATACTTTCCGTGGCGATTATCTGTGTGCACTGTTTAAGCCGTCAACATATAATGTAGAATAACTTAAGATATCTCATGTAAAAAACATGTTTCAGTGCAGTCATTGATAATAATCCAAAACATATCCTAAAGTCCGATCTCTGATACCCACGTGATTTGGTATAGTTGCGACGCCTGAAGAATATTAACATCGCTATAGCTGGTTATTGATTTTGCCAAATCCCACGTTCACAAAACAGTACATTTACAATCCTTTACCAAATTCCCGTGAAACAAAAATAATTTGCTGCAATTTTCTTTTGCAACACACTGTACACGTGCTATTGTTACCCACATAAATACATTTGTAAATTCTTGCTAGTGTAGAGTGTGAAGGTTGGTATAGCAAGTAGGCAGAGATCACCGGAAGCACATTTTTAAGAGGGGGTGGGGGGTCACGTTAAACAGAATGATAAAATGTCAGTGTCATGCTGCAGTATTTACATTTATCTCATTATGTGTTACAAAACTAATTAATTCAAAGTGAGAAACTCATACGCACTTTTAGCATATCAACTAATAATTTGTTGCTCGAAATGTGTATCCCAGATACATAAATTGTTTGTATGCTGGACGTCTGTGGCAAAATCTGATATAAGATGGGATCAGGAAACGTAACAGTGCCAGTAGTAATCCTTCTCCACTGTTTAACCAAGTACAGCGCATAACATTGAACATGTATCAGATATTTTCAAGCCTATACTTTTTGTAGATGATACAAGATGAACAAGGTGCAAAGTCGGAGACGCGAGTTTTATGGCAGCAGCTCTGGACCTCTGGAACGATTTACCCACATCAATGCGTGAACTAAACAGTGAAGCAGCTTTTAAAAGCGCATTAAAAACACTCTATTTTAATCGATATTTTAACTCCAGCAGCCGCAGCAGTCCCGGATCTGCGGAGTAAACTACTTGTTTTAAATGCATGTAATGAACACCAAGACTTTTAAGAACACTTAAACATTCTCTTTTAATCAATATTTTAACTGCTATTGTGACTTTTAGACTTCGTATTAAGCTTTTATCAATTATCTTTTGTTTATATGACACGATAATACTAATATTTAAAGATGTATTTTTATATTCATTTTTTTTTTATACTTAATTAATTACTGTTTTGATTTATTATTATTTTACATGTAAAGCGCCTTGAATAGTTTCTAACTAGAGTTGGCGCTATATAAGTATATTTATTTATTTATTTAAGTCTCTTCCATGCATACACATTCTTTGACACTCTTACCAAAGAAAAACGTGTAGCCTGATCCAGCTTCTGTGATTTCCCCTGTGTCAGCCAAGCGAGTTTCGCTAAGGGCGGCAGTGTCAATGTTGTAACGCTGGAGCTCCTGTCCCACTAACGCTGTACGTTGTTTAGACCTGTCATAGTTATTGGTGTCCATCAGTGTTCTGGTGTTCCAAGCTTCAATTCACACTCTAAGAAGTACAATTTAAAAAATTTGATGTGGTTTCACTAAACACAAAAAACACAAATTTCATTATATTCACACCAAATGGGAAGAAATACAACACTGACAAAGCTGAAATAAAAGTAGATGGAAGCAGAATAAAACATGTTAAATACACAATTTCTAGGAATAACTATAGATGAACCCCTAAAATGAAAGATTCATATTGACAATCTGTAAAAAAATAGCACAGAATGTACAAATGCTAAACAAGCCAAACACTTTCTTCCTATCTACATTATGACAATGATTTACTCCTCACTAATATCATCAAATTTGCAGTATTGTACTCTATTATGGGCAAACACATATAGCACAAATTTGAGCAAATTAAAAATACTACAAAAGAAAGCTATATGGATAATCACACTATATTGCACACTTAGTTCCACTATTCTCTAAGTTAAAACTATTAAAACTGGATGATCTGTACAAATATCAGTTGGATATCTTTATGCATAAAGCAACAAATAAACAACTCCCAGACAGTATGTCATCAATGTTTTTTACGAACTGATAACATTCAATGACCATAACCTAAGAAATCAAAATGCATATAACATCCAACAATTAAGAACAAACACTAGGACATTTACAATAAGTTATTCAGGACCAATTTTCTGGAATGCCCTACCTCATATTCTGCAGCAACTTATAAATCAGTTTAAAAAGAAAGTCAAAGAGCTATTACTGTCTATGTATCTTTGAACTTTTGAAATGTCTTATCTTATTAATTACTCATAACCTACTATAATTGTTCATGGTATTATAAGTGATTACGTTTTTGTTTGTTTTATTTAATGTAGTACTGATGTTTAACCATTAATCTAGTCAAAATACTATACCATGTCCTAATGTGTAACTTTATTTCTTTAGTAGACAACCTATTTCATCTATAAAAAACCACCTATTCATGTATATACCATTCACCTTGGTCCAGACGAATGTACTGTTTTAATGTTATGCTGTAAATTGCCTGTAATTTTATAGAATAAGGAACCTGACTGGTAATAAGTGTCAATCAGGCATAATGATGATTATCCAGTTGGTCCTCGACATAAGCTTCTTGGGGTTTCCTTTTTGTTTGACTGCCCTGACGTCACGCACCACACAAATCCCAGTTTAGCTGTGAACAGCTGTAAAGGTATTACTATACCAAACATCAATGCTCACTTCACGTCCTCCCGTTTGCTGACAACACGGCCAACAACAACATCAGTGACCAACCACCAATCTTCAAGCAAGCAACCCTCGGGGATGAGGGACATTATCCTGATGACAACGAGTGAGAGACACCTTGACTTTGAATGTTTACATTCGAAGGGTCTCAAATTTGTGCATTTGAACTCAAGCAGTCTTCTGCCAAAACTTGACAATTTAAGAATTCTCGCAGCCAACACTAACGTGGCAGTGATCGGCTTCACCGAGTCTTGATTAGATTCATTGGTGGCAAACTTGAAAATAAAAATTACTGAGTATGCTGTTCTCCAGCGCGACAGGGATCGTGAGGGCGGTGGTGTATGCATTTATGTAAGAAGTGACATTCCTTTCAACCCTAGAGACGGTGTTTGTAGTAATTTTGAAACTATGTGGGCTGAGCTGTATTTACCTAAGACAAAACATATTTTAATTGGTGCATGCTACCGTCCACCCAAGCAAATGGACATTTTAACAGCAACTTCCACCATCTTAGATCTCATCGACGTCTCAGACCCTGTTAAAGTAACACAATATGGTGTATTAAATGTTGGCTTAAGTGACCACCAATTAATATATTGTACACGCAAATGTAAGAAAATTCCTGTTAATCATCACATTAAGATCGCTCAGAAATTAGGTAAGTAAGGACATTTGTGAAGCGAAACTGGCAGGATGTATTAGCTAGTAACTCTGTACACAAGGCTTTTTATCTTTTAAAATCTAAATTGATGGCCGTCATTGATAGTATTGCCCCCTTGAAGCATGTCCATATTAAACAGCGTACAGCCCCTTAGATGACTGGGATTTTTTCCATCTCATTCATTAGGCATTTGCCAAATTCAAAAAGACCAAAGACTATAGTTGGCATGGCAAATACATTTATCTTCGGAATCAGGTCCAGTATAAGAATGTTTGTTTTCATGTTGTTGACAATATGAAAACAAAAACAATGTTGACCTTAATACAGGTACAATGTCATTTTGACTGCCTGTTCATCATGTTTCTCCGGTTTAACAAAGAAATATAAATCTAGGCTAGTGTACCCACAACAAGGTAATTTGGATCCTTCTAAATGCACAGCCAATGGAGTTTAGACAAGTCAATATGTTACCTGTGGATCTATGGGTTAAACAAACTTAAATTGAACCTTGTCTATGATATTGTCAATGACAAAGCACCAAATTATCTGTCCGATTCTTTCAACGTAACATGCAAGCAGCACGGTATAAATACAAGATCTAGTACTTTGTCTTCTTCGTGTGCCATATGTTAAATCAATTGGTCAAACTTATTACGCAGGTATGTAGGCATGGAATGAATTGCCATATAGCATACAAGGTGCTCCTGACAAGACTCAATTTAAATGTCTAGTGAAACAGTTTCTGTTCAATCACCATAACAATGAGGAAGCCAGCTTATTTGTCTATTATTAATTCTATCTTATTTTTGAGTAACTCGTATCTACTAAAACATTGGGTATTGAGATACCTTACAAATCAGATGGGAAGCTCTTTTACCAATAACATAATTTTAATGTTTAATCAATTTAGTTTTGTTAAATTATCTTAATAATCTGGGCTCTACTGGAGGATAGCTCTTTCATTTGTTTATTTTTATTGTTGTCGCATCTTAAATTGTAATGTGCTTTTTTTAGATCTGGTATTATGTATGAGCTGGTTTTTCAAATGACTTAATAATCAGGAGGATATCTCCTTTACAATATCATCAGTATTAATGTCTTTTGACATCAGAGTATTAGCTAGTATTTAAGTTATTAATTATTTTTGTTTTAGTCTGTTATTTTATTAATAACTGTGTCATATATGTGTCTGTCCAAGGACCACAATGGAAACAAGTGCGTGCACTTTCTTGTGTAATCCTTATATATGGTGTACTCTAGCTGTATTGATATTTTATTTATTTACACGTTTACATTTTTATATTGAATAAAATCATCATCATCATCATGTATAATGAAAATAATTCTCTTCATTCCTGGCACTTTGTTCACATTGATGTTGTTAGCTACTACACATATCAAACAGATACAACTCATTGTGAGTCAACATTATGTAACTGTGTCAATTCCTCTCCAGTCACGATAAAAAAACATTGTGGTTACAAACTCACAGAAATACTCAATCTGATACATATAAATACACACATGGCTTCCCCATAATAGAATGATTCAAATACTGCACCGACAGAGGTACACAGTGTTTCCTTTGTGTAGAACAGTAGCATGTACTATTTATCATCCACACATAAATATGGAAACTACGACCATTTTTATGACCAACATTTATTATTTATTTATGGAATTGAAAAAATTACAATACCAATGGTTACACATTGACATGGACAGTTAAACCGGGTAGACTATTGAAATAATCACCTGCAATTTTGCATAACGTATAAAACACAAGTTGGCATTAACCTGACTGTATTAACTAGTTGTTCCACCTGTTATTAATGTAATAGCTTAAACAGTTTTGAAACACAACTTACAGCTGACTAAACAATTAAAAAAATATATATATACACAGTAGTTTGAACTGAATATGGTAGTTATTTTATAATAACTGTTTACTGTTACCTCATCATATGGCAGTGCAAAACGTCTGCGCCAACTGTTGAAACATGACTCTGGTTAGTTACATTTCAATCTTTACACAGATACATCACCATGCATACATACACATATATACATATATACGTACATACAAACATACATACATACAAAAGGGGTACAGCTGCCTAAACATGACATCGTATCCTATTCAATTATACCATAACAATCGGTGCGTGCTTCTGTCGTTTTGTTGTCTGTCTGTTCTTCCTTTCGATGTACCTCTTCAGTTCTTTGTCGTCCTCTAGGTCAGATGCCGTTATAGGCTTGTCGTTGACACAACTTCCGACAGGACATCTGCAATGGGCAATGAGAACTTACAGAATAATCACAAAATCACACGGTTCTGGCTGCACAAAGAGCTTCATAGAGCTTAGTAGAACTATTATGTGTTGGGAGACCAGTAGAGAAACGTTTCTTTCTTATCTGCGCCTTAGATCTTCACTTATTTGTTGGTAAACGGTGGGATGGGAATAACTGAATCTTTTGAGATAGTCAAATATGTCATCATCTAAGTGATGCACAGTGTTCGAAATTACTGCTGACCCGGAAGCCCGAGACCGTCAAATATTTCGTCAGGCCGGTAACTTTGAAAAAGTGCCGGCCCGCAAGACTGGCAGATTTTTTAATAGAAAATAATGTAGCACTTGTCTAGTATCCAGGCTAACTTCAATACTTCAGTTGTTTAGTGATATCATTAAATATCATCCTAGGCGTATTTATATTACCAAAATATTGTGTCTTAGCACACTTTTGAGGACCAAAGAGCGACCCGGTTACCGCTGTGAGCGATATATACAGCAGCATATGTTGTTGCAAACCGGGTCACTCTTTGGGCTTCAAAAGTGCAATATTTTTATAATGTAAATATGCATGGGATGATGCTGAATGATGGCAATAACACGAGGCATTGAAATTTGGTAAACAATTTTTTGTAACGACGAAGTCGAGGTAGATCCGGATATTAGACAAGTGCCAATAATGATGACATTTTACTTGTGTACTTCCGAACGGGAAATTTAACGTAACCGTGGTACAAAAACAAGTTGGAAAACCAATACAATAGCGAGCTGATCAATGTTGATAGATCGAATGAGTTTAGTTTCGTAGCACTTGTTGGCACTTCCAGCGAGTTCCGCTGAATGTGAAAGAGCCCTCAGCACAGTAAAACGAGTGAAGAGTTCAAGACTGAGTTTCGAAACCGCGTGATTCCAACCATAATGTCATGGAGCCCGACAGTCCCATTGTTCCTGCAGATGGTGGCAACAGTTCTGATTGAGTAGACTCATGCAAACATTCGATTCGTGTTGTGGTGTTTGTTGTAATTTACAACTGTTGCCTATGTTGTCATTTAATATACGCTGATCCATTATTCTGAATATCGTAAATTTACGTACAGGACATACTTGGCCTGAACTAGTATAGCTAGTTACAGCTACGAAAGTATATTACTCGTGTAATTATATTAATATATGGACCGTCAACTTTTGTGTGGGACCACCAACTTTTGATATTTGAAGGTCCGACTGACCACCAACTTTTGAAAGTTGAAGGTCCGACTGACCACCACCTTTTGAAAGTTGAAGGTCCGACTGACCACTACCTTTTCTGCTAAGGTGAAGGACACTGGTTGAGTCAGACAGTTTTCTTTTATGACAATGCCTACGTGTGGCAGTCATTTGGCGCTACATGCCCTTCTTGATGGTTAGGTCAGAAACCAAGCATCCAAGTGATTAGTTCAATATAAGGTGCCAAGGGGAACTATATATATATATGCATATAGATGCACAGGATGGTTCCACAAAGTATTCCTATCAGACGTTTAACACAGATTATGTGACAAATAAACACTTGTTCACAATCTTACACATGTTATCTACGACTGTTCCAAGTTACATAAACTGTCAACTGATCAGTTGCGAACGGTCTACAAAATGTTGACCAATCACAGAAAATGCATCAAATTGCAAACAACCACCAAACCTGAGGCTCTAATCATTGGGGAATTTAGAAAATATTTAACAGTTACAGAGCCTGTGTGGGGTCAATGATGAACAATAAAAAAAGTAATTAAGGTATATCGCATACAGTGGAACCTGGCTGTATGGTCACCTCGATCAATATGAGTTAAAATGATGTCATTTCTCAAAACTTTTTTTAAAAGTTTGCTTCAATTTTAGCAATAAATCAAAAACTACTACTGAAGATATTTCAACAAATGAGGTATCATTTTAACGCTCATGATCGTTGGAATCCAAAAATGAATGAAACTAATTTTCACAATTTTGCGTCATAATACCCACTTTGCTGTGACCGGCCACATGTTGCGCTCTACCCTGAAACCCTGTGTTGTGTTGCTTACTTAGCACGTCCCTTGCGGTTTTTCATCAGCTGCATGATGCCCTCCTTGTCGTAGTGGTGCCCGCAGCGTTTGTTCCTCACCGGATGCACCATCTCCTTGCCCGTGTACGGACACTTGGTGGTCACCTCCTGCATCACGGCGATGTCATCGTCCACCTGTGTTGGCTGAGCTTGTGACGGCAAACCCTCCTCTGTCGCAAACACACATGTAGAATCAACAACAAATTTACTTTCATTTGGGGGAGGCGGGGGTCAGAGGCATTTTCGTATGTGGTCAGACATCGATATTTTATGCTTTGGATCAATACTTTTAATATACTTATATCATCATACCAATGTTTACAAACTTTTATCTGAGGGGGGTGGGAGATGAAAGTAATTTAACCTGATATTGGACATCGATCTTCTGAGATGATTCATAAGTTGGTTATTATACTATTTATAGACCATCAATGATTCATCGACAAGCACACCCTACACCTGTTGCAACACAAAATATACGAAAAGGAGATGCATCAATCAGCCATCACAGATTAAGTGACTCAAACGAATCAAATGTAGACAGGGAGGGGGCAAAACATTTGTAGACAAGGAGTCGGAGTGGAGAATAAGAGGCATCGAAGAAGTGATCTGGATAAGGAGAGCGGAACCCACTCTCATATATCTACAACAATCTCCTGAAGAGCCAACTATGCCTACAACATTGAGTGACGATAATGCACAGAATGATTACCATGATACCATCCAAAACGTCATAGAAAAACGTAAAAAAAATTTCATGTATGCAGTATTAAGACGATCGGATCAGGAAAACAATATTGATCATGAATCGACAGGAGAGGCGTTAATAGCTCAGCCACATGTAGGACAGCCCGCTCCATGTACTACTCTGGCTAGTAGGAAGAACAAAATCCACAAGGCCACAACTGAAAGCAACTAACAATTTGTTATCCTTATTTTCTTCTGGCATGAACTATGATGAAGTGCCATCATGTGGGAAGCAAAGAACCAACAACGTTCCCGCTCACAACAACATTGAAAAGATAATTTATTGTCCTTAAATTACTTTCAAAGACTCACCTCCAAATTCATATATGATCACTTTACAACCATACTTATATGAAATACTATATAATGTTTTGGTATTTTATTACTGCAGGGATTCGCATCAATGACATATTGTAAGCTGGAATGTTGCATACCTTTTTGCCACATGTGCTCAAAAGATCTGAGAAAATTGACGGACACTTGTGTAGAATCTGGGCCCACCTTAATTTGGCCGTTGTTAACTATAGTTTGCCTAAATTTGACACATTGATGCGATAATTAAATCATTCCACATCATCCCAGGCATATTTACGCTATAAAAATATTGTTTCTTAACGCATTTTGAGGCCCCAGTAGCTTTCCGGTTTGCTCCAGTCTGCGCCCGAACACAGACAACGCCAATGGCCGCGTGGACAACAAACTGAATAATCACCTGAATGGAGTTTTTTAAATCACATCTTAATTGATGACTGGACACTGAGAACAGAATGTATCTAGTTACATAACGTTACAGATTACATTTCTGAGCATATTAATATCAATGGTTATATATTATGTACCCAGAAATATGTTGCGCAGGCAGTCCTGAATAAAATTCAAACAAGTTAAATAATAACATGTTTACATAACTAATATAAAAAATGTAATGTTCATATTTACCAGGTTATTTAAGAGATCATGCCATCATGCAAATTAGTTAATGACATTTTAATCAACTGATTTGGGGCACATACAATTTTGAAAAGGCACATAGTTCTATCTGTAATGTGCCTTTTTATAGATCGATCCCTGTTACTGTATTATATAACTTGCTGTTTATTTAATACGTTTCCTGATTCAGGGGTTAACTGACACAGAGCAGGTAACTTTATTAAAACCGTATCAAGCCATCTCTTACCTGGATGCAGGATGTCGCGTATTTTCTGCTCAAAGTCTGTATATTTCTCATCAAGCTTCAGTTCTTCGTCTGTGTTTTCTGCCTGGATCTCAGCAAGTTTCTCATCAAGAAGCTTCTCCATATCTTCCACTCTGCCCTTCTTGCACTGAAATTCAGTCACTCTGATCACTGTGGGTGACTGCCTGACTGGTATAGTTTTACTCTTGCGATGGTTTTGTGTTAGCTACTGCAATACTATTTTGAATTTTAATTAACTAGTTTTATTATCGCAATAGCTTTCTGCACCAAGGTAAAGCAGTCCCAAACTATAATGTAAGGCTAGCACCATTGCGTGGCCTTGGAGCGGGTTCATTCCAAATATGTTGAATCCCTGAATGTTGCTGCTACGGTCGATGATTGTTGGTGAATGTTCGTTACAATATTTAAAAGCTTTTTGTATGGTACGGGTAGCCCAGCTGATTTTTTCAAATTATCGCTACTATCAATAGTTCAATGTGTTATCAACAATGACTATTGATAGGTAAGTTTACTTTATAACGTATACATACACAATTAAACCATTGGTACAATATTCTTAACAACTTTCAAAAGATAAATGAGACAGGATAAACACAAAAGAAGAAACCAAACATGAAGAAACTTTCCATTAACTGCCGGGGTTACTCTTTGATGAAAATGTGAAGATGAAAAGAGAGGTGCATGTTGCGCCTACCTGTCGTTTCACAAGCTCCACTGCTGCGCGGAACTGTTGCAGGTCTCTGTCCATACGCGTGAAGTCTAGCATGATGTCCCTCAGGTCTGTCACCTTCTTGCTGCTCTTCGCCATCACTAAATTCACCATGTACCAGAATATTACATTAAAGATGTAAAAACACACGCACGGTCGCACACACACACAATTGCAGTTGAAAAATGTGTGATTATGTTATATTAATTTAAAATATCCACCATCTAATGAACAACAGTGAGTGTATCTACAGTAATTTAAAATATTTCAATCGTGAAATGCTCAAATTGTGTATCAAAACATTCAGATTCTAAATATGCTCTATTGGAATATAAAAAGCGTACTATTTTAAGCACCTAAAGAATTGATTCTGGTTGTTACATCTGGTAGCTTGTGAATGCCAAATTCCCAGCCGTTGTACCTGGCAGTGACGAGGGTTTTGCAAGACCAAAGCTTGACATTAACTCCCATAAAGCACTTGTCCGGTAGGACAAGTATTAATTCATGTTTACTTGTCCCAACAGAAATTTACTTGTCCCACCAAAAAATAGCTTTAAACATAAAATGCCAGTGTTCTTGCCATAATTAAAAACAAGGAACAGACTGCCTCCTTGTAACTAATTAAAATGCAAAGCTAAACGTGTCGTGGCATTTTACTGAACACAATTTTATATTCTGCATTATCATCACTGCTAATAATGCAAAATATTGTTTGTAATAAATTCCCGATACAGTTCTAAATGTAATTGGACCTAGCCATGCATGCTACCTGGTAATATTTTTTATATTTACAACCATAACTATTATTTAAGCAATTGAATGCTTTTATGAAATTATACACATTTATGTTGAATGTATGTTTGTCCTTACAGTATTCACGTAGAGAACACTCATCTCTTTATAAATTCTGACAGGCTTTATGTTGAATTTTGTAACTGGTTGCCCAAGTCACCACGTGATTATAAGGATGGACAGTACAGGGGTGCGTGCATAGGACTTCGCACCTATAGCTTTAGGCAAAGTCATCATTCATTTGCTACAGTTTATTAATATTTTGCCCACAGTAGACGGTAAGCAGGGGCTGAGCAAGGGGTTAAAGTGTCATCATGCACAATTTGTTTGATGGCTAATGCCCATTAATATATTGACACAAGGACCCAAATGGCAGTCACCCATGGGCAGGACAATAATTAGTGGACAAAATTCTAAATTGCACACTGCAACTAAAGCAATTTATTTAGTCGAAGCCGTAAGATTATACTCGTAAATGCACCAAGGTAGTAGCAACTTCAAGCCCTGTTAATATTGTGACTCAATCAACTTGTTCCATTGGACAAGTGTCCTGGACAAAGTACTTGTCCGACATTGGTAATTACTTGTCCCAGACAAGCGGACAAGCGTTAATGTCGAGCCCTGAAGACAACAACAAAACGTGTGCATCAGTTTGTCCATTGCCTTTCATAAACACATCCGTAAGATGTGCAACTGTTTCTGGCTAAATTAGGCTTTAGCTCTCCTTTTAGCTAACTCAGCCGAATAGACACACAAATAATAGTAAACTTGTCATGTAAACACACCGGACGTGACTCCAAGCATCACATGAATTTAACGATACTGTAGCCAGATGTTTGGATTAATCATCATTCCATGACTCAAATTACTTAGGACTCTGGTACCGACCTTTATCGTTCTCAACGAGATCCTGTGCCACATCAATGGTTGTATCCATCCCTGCATTGATGTATTCATTGACCTTCTTCAGGGTGTTGATAGCCTGGTCAACCACTGCAAACGACACAGTGTCCGCCATGTCGCTACTGCTGCAAGAAATCATTCATATACTTACCAAGGGTATTTGTTTATTCTTATATTTAAATGTGTTTTACTTCTACCACTTAAGTGTTAGTCTTATATAAATGTAAAGTGCTATGAACGTTATGGGTATGGGGCTATATCAAATAAACATTATTATTATTATAATATACCAGGAAAAATGTGCACGGCTATTCTTTTCTGTTAATTACAAACTTATGCTGTAAAACTGCTCTCTCTCTCTCTCAAGTGGATTAGCCCATCATGAATCTGGTACCAATAGCAATGTTCTTCGATCACTTTAAAAAATGTAATAAGTGCATGATTACTGTGTCACGCTTTTGGCTAGGTTTGCATATATATGCAGCAAAAAATGTTGGTAAGTAATAGTACAATAGCCTAATCTCATGACTGTTTGGTTCATGGCGATGACATGTTTTAAAGCCACAAAGTTAAGCAGAAAATTGTCATACCTTTTATCAAATCAAATACCAACACAATTACCCATAATCCTGAGTACAAACAACAGGTAAAATTGCCAAAACAATGGCACCAAATAATAAAAGTTGTAGCAGTTAATTGTTTGAATGATCAGTGTTATAACAACATTATAGTTGGGGTTTTTTCTATGTCCATATATTAATTGATTGGCAAAAGGTCATTAGTGTGCCTTTCATAAATTAAGCGTATTCTATTTAAGTTACAATTTATTAACTACACAATAATTTCTTTAGGAGAGTTTTGTGAAATATAAAATGATTAGTACTTTTGTTTGGGATACAACGTAAACAACCGCAGCCATTAAGTTCAGCACAAAGTTAATAAACATGAACCTTCGGTGGATCCACGGAATTACACTGCACATAAAATAAGGGTACCTGAAATTAGGACATGCAACGTCAACAATACTTCTTCGAAAACATTGCTCTTTTTAGACATTTGGTAAATTTATGTCATGTACAGGCGCAGTCTGTGAAGACATTGTACAGACGTCAGTATTTTAAGATACACATTTTGATGTTTACAAAATACCCCTGACAAGGACGGATGATGTTCTTTTGAATAATTTTGACATTTTGAATCTGTACAAAACTAAACTAAAACCACGAATTGATTTGAGTTGGTTGGTGCCGAGTTCACTGCCACCGCAGCAGTGCAGGAAGGCGCTTCCTTCAACCCCTTCACCTACAAATGGTTGGTCTGAAGTACACAAGGGATTATGTTTAAGGTTATGGATAGGTTGAAGGTACTTTTGACAATATTTTATGTCAAGTGATTACATGCATTTGTAGGTGGTGGGGTTGCGTGAAACGCGCTCGGCGTTACCTCCAGGCTACACTGCTCCAGTGCGAGCATGCCAATTGCCATGCAAATGGCAAAGTCTAAGACAGTTAGCCAACTACATTTATAAACTATTTCCATATAAAGTTATAAACACCGGGCTGGTTGAGGTCAAATTATGGCTAAATTGAAGTTAATTACTGCCAAACCTGTTAACACATCAGTATTACAACGCAGGGTTTTGTTCCGCGAAAACAACGCTCGCAGTCAAAACAACACTGCCTGCCTCCTTGCGTTAAAAAAAACCGGAAAGATGTAATAGTCTATTTTCATTGGTTATTAATAATATTAATATTCATAGATACATCACCGAACATAAATATAGTATCAGAGCACACTACTTACTAGTCGTGCGCCTATTACAACTCTTGTAGTCGTTCCTATATAATAATACACAATTATACTTTGAAATGTTTTATTTGGTAAATGTATAACCACTGCACGGCGCCACAAATACATTTTCTCGATAGCCTCGGTTATCATGGAGCCGTGAGGTGGCGCCACCAATTGTTACTGTCTACCACTGTCAACTGAACTCTTCTTCTAGCGAGTTTATGATTGCAAATCATAAGCGCGGGTATGGGTGAGGGGACACGTCAAATTCCAAAGGTATCGGGGGCACGTGCCTCCAGGCCCCCCTTGATCCGCCTATGGAACCCACACCCATGTTAGGGCTTACTGCTAAACCAACTACATGGTTATCAATGATTACCATACACCTGCCAACTTTTTTGTTGAAATCCGGAATAATCACCAGTCACCGTTTCTTGCTCTGAAAGACAGAGGTGGCTTAGAGAAGCCATCGCCCAGCATCATCATTTGTTGAAATCCGGGGTATTCATCAGCATGCTTCCCGTGTCGCACTGCCTCGTCGCGCTGTCTCGGTTCTTGACATTGGCCTTGGTGTTAGCTCCATCCCAATATTTAGGGAAGGCGTATGTATTTTAGGGACGAAATTATTTTGCGGTAGGCTGGGGATAGGATTAGCCCACTATATTTAGGGAAAGGTTGCATTTTTGGATGGCATTTTTGATAGAATGTCTCCGATGGTGGGGGGGGGGTGCAAATGGAGGTTTTTCATGCAAATCGAGGTTGTTGAACATTATGAACGTCGCCGCGAAAAAAAATTAAACAGCACTCCCTTCCCCGTCTTTCGATGTCATGATCCGACAGCGGAGGAGTGCTGAACTGAAGCTCCGGACTGGCCCAGTCCCCCTCAATATTAATTTCGTTCCGACGCCAGTGCTCCATTTTTGCTTTTTTGTCATCCCCGCAAAAGAAAACTAGAGCTTACGTAAGTGTATGCGCGCGCACATGTGTGCATGTATGTATGTATGTATGTATGTATGCATGTATGTATGTACGTACGTATGTTGTATGTATGTATGTATGTATATATATATATGTATATGTATGTATATATATATATGTATCATAATATAAATTAAATTATTATATACTATATTATATTACGTATCATTATTCCGTCTGACAATGGCCGACGTCATACCATTATACCAATCACTCGGCAGTCACGTGGGCGCAAACCACTGATCTATATCATAACATTGAGACGTTGTCTGCAGTACAAAGATGCTACAATAAGCTATTGCAGGATTTGTGGTAAGGATGATGAAGCAACGAATAACCTGTATGGTATGCGCATAAGCATTGACAGCCACGGCAGATCACATCCATCCGTTTCTTGCTCTGAAAGACAGAGGTGGCATAGAGAAGCCGTCGCCTAGCATCGTCATCGTATGGTCTGAAAATGAATTTTTTCAGAGGCTGCTGAAAACAACAGAAGGAGAACATCCACACAGAGTGTTGGGATTTGTACTGCAATTTTAACGGCCTTCCTGTGCAACTCTGCCGATCAGACACTGTTTCCAGAATTGCGCGTCCACCATGTTCGACACCGCAGTTGACGACAATCATATCCATACGCTTATTAAGATGGCATCGTTTTGTTATGGTAAGATAAAGCTGTTTCATCTTGGGAAACGAGTCACCGAATCCCTTACTGGTACTCGCGTGAGAAAGCAGATGTCAAAATTGATTTTTTTTTCACGCATCAGTAGTTATCATATCAATACATCTCTGTGTTAGCATCATGTGTGTTCGCACCATCGGATCGCCTGTCTCTACTCTTATACGATGCGCCTATAGGAGTTGACCAAGTGTCCTCAGTGACGCTAGCCATAGCGCGTGTTACGGTGAACAGTGAGTGTGGCTGCCACTAGCATGCAACTTAGCCAGTCCTGGATGCCCGAAAATCGTCGTAAATTGTTTTGATACCACGGTAGCCAGTGCACGGTTGCAAGTTCGCTTGATAGTATCTGAAGATGAAGTGCACTACACCTGTGTGGTAGGTTACTGTCTGTGTCATTGGCGGATTGACGAGTGCCGATGGTTTTCGTTTGATCACCAAAGGCGTGATTTATGATGAATTTTTATTGTTACAAAACTTCTGGTAGGCCTACATAATTCAACCGCCATAACACTGTCGGTCAAAATGCAGTAATACTGACCATTTGTTATTTTGCCAATTTATTTTTCAACATATATTGATGTTTGTCATAAGCATTCTTTTATAGTTATCTACGGTATCGTTAAGACTGTGTCCGTACGAATATTTTATATACTTTTGGATAATTAAATGTATGACATAAATGACGACAAAATGCAGTTTATTAATACCACACCATTTGAAGAAGTGGGTATATAAAACTTGATTAATAAACGTAATCCACTTAGTTATGTTTGTTTGAATAAAATATGTCAAATATGAAAACCATTACTAGCCTTGTTGTTTATTTTTTTAAACATAATATTGACATATCCCCTGGCCATGGTTTCCATCGTCCCACATATCTCTATAGATCAGTGATCTCCATGTGTGCTCAACTTTTCTACTATACCAAACACTAACCTCTATACAGATATCACTGATACCAAAATATCGTTGCTGATAACCCCGCTAAGCGTGACGTACATATTAACAAAGCATTTAAATAACCAAGCATAGTCACTCGCGCAGCGCCCTCTGTTATTCATGTGTGAACGTAATGATACTGTATACGTTACGAGTTCAAATTCAAAATGGCGGATCGCTGAGTGACTCTGCTTGGTAATTTAAATGCTTTGATATTAATTTTAAGCACCACTTGTGACGCGTAAACATAGTGCGTAATCGTCATAACTTACATTTATTATCGCCCGTTTAGGAATAGCAAGATGGCGGACAATGGCTTCACGTAATTCACGTTTCTTCCCATCCATTATAATTGAGCTTAGTGGCACATGCAAGGACAAGAATGATCGCGCGAGACTGTGCGAGATTACGGCGTGACGTCACAGCAAGCGGGACGTTGACGGGCGGCGCGGTGCTGTGGGATGGGGGGAGGCATCATGAGCGTTGAAGATATATCTGGAGTACGCTTTTACAACGACAGCGGTGATGCCCCTATAGTATCATACCTCTCGCCCGCCGCTGATGACGACGACGCCAGCGAAGACAGCGAATATGCTGAAAGGTGCGTGAAGCCCTTTGGCATGGGTGCTTTTGGGATCATCACTACTCATTAGATCAGCTCATTGCATCATCCGACCGCGCGATTCCATTATTTTGATCCGTCTACATCTGCACCGATAATAATTATTGGCAGAGTCCTTTTCTCGGAATATATGACACCAGTGGGAGTTTAGACATGGGATCACAGTTTTGTGTATTCATTACACATAGCACAACTTACGATAGGTCATTAACCCCCTGTGTGGGATGTTTTGCTTTCCATTGCGTAGACACCAGGTAGTGTCTCGTCCGAAAGACATAGGCAATTTGGAGTCAAACGAAATTGCAAAAGTTTCGAAACCGTGGTCGCGGCCTACGTTGTTTCGAACCCCGGTTGCTTGACCGACGGTCCAGCGCTCTACTGTTCGACCACGGCGTCCCGTTAGTGGTCCTACAATCTGTTTACTGTCAGTTTTTCACTCACTTACATTAAAGTTATAAAGAAAATTATTTTTCTTGTGTCGCTTCAAGGAGAAACATTGATTATATGACATTCCTTTTATGACCGCTTCTGTTATTTGCGACGCATTGCTTTTATTGCAGGTATACCAGCATATGGTAACGTTGTCTCAAAGTATGATGTACTAGCATGATTTGAAATAATGCACGCATTGTTACTGTTATAGTTATTACTGTTATAATACCCTTTTTCCAAAGCACAATTTCACACTATTGCGATATATATACAGTTCATTTATTTTAACTCAACTTTTACTTCGAGTTCTTCGACGTCGTTTTGGATTCCTTTAATTCTGGCTACACATTGCGATCGGCGTGTCCGTATTGCCTATGTATACTGACCAGTATGCTCCCGGCGTTATGGCTGTTTGACAATGGCTACTATAAAAACAACTTTGAATAAAAAACTTACACTATCAACAGGTCGGAGTAATTTTTGTTTGAGTTCAACAGTTGGCGCGATGCGAAGATTCCGATCATGTTTAATAAAACCGTCGACAGGGAAGACAAAGAATCACACGTATATTCGCATATTTCTATGTTTATGCGCTTATTTGGACCATTGGCCTCCGATCTATCACGTGACCTCTGATCTAGTAATTATATGGTAGCACATAAACTACTTGCATGATATTTAATATGTTTATCTCCTTAAACTCTACTGATGAGGGCTGGGTGAGAAACAAGTAAACAACGTTTCATTATAAAGGACGCGTTATATTATACAGATAATGTGCTGAGGAAACGATTGCATAATCTTAAGTGTACACCTTTTAGTATGAACACATTCAATATTTACTATTATTTATTTTACCCTTTGTTCAAATGTTTCGCTTTGTCTTTCATATAAACACTTCAGGCTCACCGGAATTAAACGGGTGTGAGCATGCGCATGTTTCATACTCCAGGAACCCTGGGAAGAAGGCAGTGAATCGACTGGCAGCGGCGGCCATGATTCTTGGAGTCTACTTGTTCAGTCGTTTCGCTGGTAGATTGTGAGTGTATCTACTTGCAGGATGGATCTATTTGTCTCAACAATTGTTGTATTTATTAAATATCGTACTTTATTTCCTGTCCAAAGTATTTATGAGATTCAATGTATTCTAGTCTTTCATCCGCCGTTCTATCTGCTGTTATTTTCTACGTTTGTCGTGCATTTAGTTTTTACTTTACGTATTCTGAGTTACGTCAAAATAAAACATCTCTGGTATGTATTCGGTTTAGCTTTTTCATGTAAGAACTGTTTTTGAATCGCACTGAGATATTTGCGAAGCGTGAAGCACATATGTATATTAATACACTAACTTGGATACACTGTAAGTGTATCTCCTCGGCTCTTTCAATACTCACGTCCTTGGACGACTGTCCTCTGGTGCACCGTCTGGATAAAATGAGTGGTCAGTCATTCCCCAGTTGGCGCCACTGTGGAGGTATATTCGATTTATCTGCTGCAGGCACTGCCGTTGGCGACAGCAGAAATTAAATGGTCACGGGAAAGAACTAAAATACTATAATGGCGATAGTTGCTGCCATCGGTGTGTTTTCCGCTATGATATACATAGAGTATATACCTACATCACCGCTGTCTCTGCAGGAATGTTCAGAAAGTTCAGGGGTTCATGCGAACCGCCTTTTTGTGAGTCTGTTTTTTGGGAATGAACACCCCTAGCCCATTTTCATGAAACTGTTGTGTTACGAACCCGACCACAGTAAAGACGTATGAAATGACCGATCATTGCTCGTCCTCAAGAAAAGGGGTGCAGTTTAAAGTTTGAAGGGGGATAAGCCTCAGGGAGGTTGGAGGTCTACCGCGGGTGCATTATGATGTTTTGTTGAACCTGAAGGGGGCGTACCGCTGAAGGTCTCAATGGGGTGGGTCCAGTTACAGATTTTAGAAAGCGTCATTGTAGGTGTGAATCTCTGTTATAAAACTTCGACACGTTTGTTTGACACGATTCATTCGAATCTCCTTTTGAAAATACTGGCCACGGCTCTGCTTTGTGATGCCGTGGCTATAGCTGACGTTTGGTGTTTGCAGCTCTTACGACTGCACGGAATGCGAACATGTATCCAACCAATACTACTCTCATCGCATACACCGGACAGCCTGTCGAACCTATTGCGCCATCGACACGACTAAGGACGGATACCTCAGCAAATCCGAATTCTGGAACCTATACAAAGCTTCGTCGAATGGTGAGAAGACATAATAACTACCAACTTTCCGCACTAATAAAACGCGTAACGCACACAAGTTGCGAACTTTAGAAACAACGTTTCTGGAAGTATGTTCTAAAATGAATCCCGTTTTCTAAACGATGTATAACGTTGCAAAACAACCTCAATTTAGTTTTTGATTACCGCCCATGATAATTGATTATTACAACTTTCAGTCTGAATAAGAATAATTTACAGTGCTCACAACGTGTTGCCCAATCCGGCGACTGAGTGGTTTACCGAATAGGAAGTGATTGTCTGACAGACAGACTGATCGAACACTGTGTGCACTGTATTGACTCAGTCGGAGACAGACACGCATACATTACTGAGGGTCGTTGAAAATTAAACATGCTGGTCGCATGTGAATTGCATAACATTGTGATTTTAAATAAATGTTTCTAAACACATTATTATGATAGTTATTATATAGTATATTTTCTACTAAATGTCAGCTCTATACGTGAAAACTGACGTAGATACGCGGGGCGTACAAACAAACAGGTAAACAAACAAACAAGCAAACAGAGACACACATTGTTTTATAACATAGGCCATGTCATATGCATGTGTCGTGTTGTGTCATAACACTGTTACATGCCTACCTGTATGATTGTCAACGTGGAAAACTATCTAAATTCCAAAGTGCTAATTCAATGGAAGCCTTAGAATTAGTACGACTAGGTGAATGGCGACAATGTGTGCGACTAGTACATGTGTAATACATACAGTCTCCGAAATATACTTATATGGATACACTGTTGCGAGAGAACCCGGGTTCGAATCCTGTGCGGCGGTGTCGAACCTTGGGCAGTCCTGAAGACTGGATACTGCGCTATATAAGAACATACCTTTTGCTTTATTTCTGCGGCTAGCTACTGGTCATTTACGGTCAGCCGTACGTGATCACACGGGCATAAACCTTGCTTACGGGTAGTCGCGTACGTTCGCAAGGTTCCAAAGTACGTTAAACATTATGTGGGGATGGTCATCTCCAGGTATCGCTGGCAAAATAAATTACTACAGCGGCGCCATCTCGCGAGGAACCAGTACTAAACACATGTTGTTATATTTTGCGAGTACTTACGAGTACCCTTTAATTAAAGTTATGACAAGCCAGGCGCGATACAAAGGAATTGGAGAGACACGTACTCATCCGTTCTATCCCATAATGCACAGTTTCACATACAGTAAAAAATCCGGTTCTGGTCAGATTTTGCATCCATGTTTAAGGAGTTTTAATGAAACGTACTGAAAGGCCACCATGAGGAATATAAATACATGTTTATCACTTAACCTACTCAACATTTTTCTTGAACTAAACGTGACAATTCAGCTAGATATGAATCATGATAGTATACGTGAACTAAACTATCTCTAATACGTAATAATGACAACACTTGTTGATCAGATAGCTATGCCTAGGTGTGCAGCAACAAGACACTAATTTACTATTGTTATATAATTGGGGAATTCAGACACGGGCTGATTTTTAATAATCAACCACTTTAACATTGCGCAACATAGTATGCACATCAGGCGATCGTGCGAGTGTCAATGTCTTGGTCATCGTACACGTGCAGGTGCGTGGACACACGTGGCGACACAAGCGCGCCAACTGGTCTACGTATGCACGAATTCTGATTAAATAACTGCTGGTAAAACGCCACGGTCGGTTACGTGCCAAAGCGCCGTATACAGGGCCGTAAACGTTCACGCGCTGTGAGCGCTCTTGCGCGTGAAATCGAGCGTGCGTGTAAGCGTGCATCATCACGGTTTAAATACGTTGTTGCAGGCAATAGCGTACCCGAGGACGTCTTCGTTAAGGAGTGGGCACACGTTACCGGCATGTGCGACCAGGAGGGGCTGCTGGCGTTCGATTTAATCGCCGATCTCGGCAACGGAAACCCCATCGACGATGAAGCGTTCCACGCTGCTTTCAACATACTTTGTAGCTGGACGTTTTGTAGTGAGTGTCCATTAAATATATACAAATAATCCCATAACTACGTTGGTGCGTGTTGCTTGACACAGTCACATTGCCATGTTATCACGGCAAGCCTCTTCTTCTTTTCTTCATCATCTTTTTCTTCCAATTGATCCACTAAGGAGCTCCATTAAGGAGCGCTTCACAACTCCGTTTTGCTTTCTTTACCAAATATCTTCATGTTCATCTTTCTTTGTCATCTGCGATAGTCTTCCACTCTCGGCTGTTCGTATCTGCCCTTTCTATATCTCACTGTCTCTCAAATTTAATTTCGATCTTCCTTTTCTTCTCCTCCTACCACCCTCTTCTGTTTACATGCTCTTTTTGTCGGCCTCTCCATACTCATCCTCTGTAGATGCCATGCCCTCTCAGTTTGCTATCAAGTATTTTCATTGTCACGTGTTATTCACGCTAATATCTCTCACTTCGTCATTTTTTTTTCTTTATCGCTGCTAGCTATGTTACCATATACGTCTTCATCCCTCTTCAGATCATGCTCTTTAAAAATGTAGCCCATTTTGACTGGGTTCATGCTTATCAACGCTGCTGTCGTTCCACCTCGTTGTTTGGTTGTTTCGTTTCGCTGTTTTTCCAGATTTCTCGTCACTTTGTTGTTAACGTGACTGATTATTCATCGCCAGTCCTTGTCAATGTCCGGCATTGTCCAACAGTTTGTGTTTGCTTTTTTTAAATTAATATGTGATTTGTTCATTCTCTTTTATTTTCGTTTTCTGATTTCTCTGTTTTCTAGTGTTTGCAACGCCCACCGTTTAGTTTAGGTTACACCTTTCAGCATCATTACACAATAAAACAGATCATTGACAATGTCCTCGTATTCATGATGACGCAAATCTCAAAGAAAATTGGCAAAAGCTTGTAGATATCGAACACAAATAAAATACCTCTTCCTTTTTCAGATGAATCAAGGGGTATCATGGAGAGCGCCTTTCCAACCGCCTGGAATCAGGTGAATTTCGATAATATAGGAAGGGGAAAGATTTGGAGGAATAATATGGGCGGGGACTAGATCAATGAGGGTACGAAGAAGGGAATCATTATTTAAATTTGGGTGCACAGGAGAGGCAGTGATCCAAAACAAGCCAGACATATTGACAAGTACATAACTGGTTATATATAGTATCATAAACACGAAGTGGTAAGTCGTTATCTTTTTACGTACTTCACTGTCAATTTAGTTTTTTGTCGTAACGTTTCGTTCGCGTTTATCGAACTTCTTCAGACGACAGGAATGGTGGCGTCTTTTACCTTGTGCAGTTTGAGTGCTCTAGTTTCACAACGTAGTATCACTATCATTTGTTTTCCAGTTTTACGAATTAATTGAAGACGAGGACAATTGCATGTTGGGATGACAGCAACATGATGGGAAGAGAAGACGGACATCGGAAGCTGGCAGGAAGGAGTGTCGATATGTTTATTGGCGACACCGTGCCAAGTAACAGGCTAGTAAATAGCATCTCGTCACGCTGTACGGTACCCTTGTGGTGAATGGAATATTCACTCGCGCAAAATGTGTGGTTTTATATCCGTTGTAAACTGCTTTTGGAAATGTCAATCAAGAACAGTTTTTTGGGATACTCTGACATTTTAAATGTGTTTAAGAACGCAGAAATCTGAAGTATTGCGAACAGTGGGGACAATCCAATCGGATAGTTATTGTCTACCAGGACGCTGCCTATCACATAGTGTTAGTCTTTCGTAGTGTTGGCATTATTGTCTCGGGAGAAGCCGCACCCACGTGATCCGTATATCGCGTTTCAACTCTATCGCAACGCGATATCACAAGGACATAAGTCGCCGCAACAAACGAATAAACTCGGTGTTCTCGACATTGTTGTGTGATCATTTGTGAATGAGCGCGTACGTGTTTATTTGAGCGTGCGCTCGGACGCGTAACACACTTACATAACACACGCACGCACGCTTACACACATACATACACGCTCACACACACTCACGCACGCACGCACGCACGCACGCACACACATTCAAGCAAGCAAACGCGCGCGCACACACACACACACGCATACACACACACACACACACACACACACATACACACAGACAAACACACACACACACATAGATAGACAGACACAAATATATACACGTAGAAGACACGTACGTACATACATACATGCATACAAACACACACACACACACATACTCACACACACACACACACACACACACACACACACACACACACACACACACACACACACACACACACACACACACACACACACACACACACACACACACACACACACACACACACACATAGATAGACAGACGCAGAGATACACACGTAGAAGACACGTACATACATACACCCCCCCCCACCCCCCACCCCCCCACACACACACTCACTCACACACACACACACACACACACACACACACACACACACACACACACACACACACACACACACACACACACACACACACATACATACATGCATGTCTGCACACGCACTTGCGTACAGGAAAATGTACGCGCGCGCGCGCACACACGCATTGATGCAAAACACAATACATGTCAGTATAATATTTCCAACCTCTATACGCGCCAAATTCCTCGAAAATTCGAACTCAACTCCGCATAAAATCCAAACCGTTAGGCAGTCTCGTGTCGGTTTACAATATCCACTTGTCAACAGTTGAACGAGTGCTTTGGGGGATTGCGGAGGACAAGTGAGGTTTTGACGGAGTAGAGTCTTATTGCCGTTCAGTTGAAATGGGAGGGACCGTCTGAAAAAAACCTACCCGCCTGTGTAGGATTATAACAGTTATAAAACCGAACTGATTTCCCTTTTAAAATCAACCAAAGGCGGGCGGCATTAAAAACAACGAGGTAAAAATGTTTGACGCCACCATTACGTGCACGTAGTCTTCTTAACATAAGGAATCGTGCAATTTAATAATAAGAACAACAACAATGCGTGGTTGGATAAATGTTTCGCACCGCGCCGCCTGTTACTGGAGCGGGGGCAGAAAACAATATGCCTGCCCTCCAATTGCACACACCTTTCACAGTCTACAATAATACACATTAATCGTCTCATAAAATGTACATTTCCACGCTACAAACATTCACGCTGACATTTAACGGGGGGTGGGGGTGGGGCAGAACCATATATCTGTGCCCCGGATAAATGTCCGCGTCTATGCCCTTGATCGACAGTAAGGGGCTCTAACAGCAAGACCAACGCACAGTGCTCTAATCGTATCCTGCCTGCTAAATGTAGAACATGTTTGCTGCAAGAATAACTCGCAAAATGTATTGGTAACCGATATGTCAAGGCATTGAACATAAAAGAGAATCACACGTGCGCTACGGAGAACTAACACAATGGGTAGGAAAGAAAAAACGGTCGAGAACTTATTAGTTCCAAGAACTGTAAAATAAGAGATGATGAATATCACCGCCGAGATATGCCACATTGTTACAGATTGAAACATGATATTTTGGTTATTCTTGGGGCAATTTTGTTGCGTTTTTCTAACAATAATGCTCACGCATTCGAAAAACATGTAGGATTATACGCTGTGCTGGTGGTGGGTGACGTTATTCTACGATATATCTGACAGACATTGTACTACGTGAAAGATGCACACTTTTGTGAATGTGACGAGCAACTTGGAATAGCCTTTGTACATACGATGAAGGCTTTATATTCATGAAAGTTTGGCTTGATTAATTAGTGATATAGCGAAGGAAGCATAGTTTCTGGGGATTAGTTTAGCAGCGCCTTTGATGGTGGTCTTGAAGCTACCGTAAGACGTGGGTATGTTACGTAATGTTACGATTTGGTAGATACTCTTAGACTTTCTTGGGGGTTTATAAGTACAAGACGATGTCTAAAATACACCAGACATGTGTTGCGTTCGCCTGAGGTAACATACCGAAGTTGTAGTGAATATATTTACATAGAATACTCTGTCCACATGGGTATTCTTTTGAACAAATAAGCTGTGGTTTGCATTTGTTCCGCACATCGTTCTTAAAGTTCACCTTTCATCTGGCTTAGCCCATCGGGAGTTCAGGTGTTTGATGTCTAAACATCTCGTGTTCAATTAATATGCGCAGGCGAGCTAATAAAAAATGAGTATTGTAGTTTAAGTATTAGTAGAAACTTAATTGGTTGTTACGTCTCGTAATTTGCGAATTTCCAGACATTCAACCTATTGAACTTGTCGGTCAAGTGGTTTTCGTGAGAGCGAAGACCGAAAACATGAGCAAAGAAACCCGTGCAATAACGGTATTGTAAATTCACATGAAGATTCCAAGCACTGCGCTTAAAGTAGGGGTTCAGTATAGCATAAGTTAGTGTGTTCTGATAGTCTATGGGACGAGTTCACAAAAACTAGGCCTACATATACAAATTACACAAGCTTGCTTACATGTCACAGTGAATACTAGGTTTGTTTGAATTTCACAAATTGCAAAACAATCGAATTGATGAGGCATATTTAAAATAAAAGATAAAAGTGGAAGGCCACAGCTGAGATGGGAGGACAGCGCGGGGAGGGACATGAAAAGATCAGGGGAGGATGAAACATGGAGAGAGGGAGCGATGGACACAGATTATGGAAGGAAACAACACAGAGAGTGGTTCAGCTATAAGAAAAGAAAACTGAGGAAAGGAGATTGAGAGGAGGGAAGGTGATTGGAGGGGAAGAAATTGGAAAATCGACAACAGAAAACGTGACAAGCGTGAAGGTGACAGGGAAGAAAGTGACCGTAGAGAAGGGGGGAGGGAAGATGGGACGGGAGAGCAGAGAGGAAAATGAGATGGGACGAAAGAAGAAGGGACGAAAGGAAGTGAGAGCAAATGTGATAGAAGAGAAGTCGATAAAAGGGACGCTGACAGGAGGAAAGGTGACAAGAGAAAAAGCGACAGGAAAGAATGAATCGGAAGAGAATGTGACAGGAGAGAAGACGACAGGGGGGGGAAGACAACAACCAGACAGATGCAAACCGAAGAAGGAGCTATTCTAAGGCAGTGATTGAGGGGGCAATGAGGAAAGAGAGGGTGTTTATGGGCGACTCCATTATGAGAAAGACGGACAAGACACTGAGCGAGGGGAAGGACGTCGTTGTTTGTTTACCGGGGGCTAGGATTGAACATGTAACTGACAGGGTAGAGAAGGTATTGGGACATGGCAAGGGGGGTCTATACTGGTACATGTAGGAACAAATAATGCAGACAGGGAGGGAACAACTGCGATAGTACAGAAGTATAGACAGTTAGTGAGGAAGCTAAAGAAGACGAGAGTTGAACAGGTTATTCTGTCAGGAATGTTGCCAGTAATGGGAGGAAGGGGGGCAACGTATAGAAACTGCAAGAGGATGGCGATCAACGCAATAGTTGAGCAGATGTGTGAAGAAGAGGGGGTGCGATTCACAGATTTATGGGGATACTTTGTTGGGAGGGAAGATATGTACATGAGAGATGGCCTCCATCTTAGTGGAAAGGGGGCAGCAGTTTTCTCAGAGAACCTGCTGCGATCTGTTGACAGTGGGACAGGTTGCATCTATTTAAACTAGATTCGCAGGGCGGACTCACAGAAAAGCCTGAAAATGGAGGCATAAATAAATCAGCAAATAACAGTCTGGAAAACTCTTCTGAAGCTGGATATAAATGTGTTTGTTTAAATGCAAGGAGTATAGTAAACAAAAGAAATGAACTAAACATTATGGTAGAAGATATTGACCCTCATATAACAGGTATAACCGAATCCTGGACCACCACCGATATATCAGATGCTGAATTGGGACTGACAGGATATGTAATGTTTAGAATAGATAGAATAGGAAGAAAGGGAGGTGAAGTTATTTTATATATTAAAGAATCTATTCAGGCTTATGAAATAAAATTAGAAAGAGAAGCAGATTGCGAAGAAGCTGTTTGGTGTAACATAGTTACAGGAAACTAAACGTTAACAGACATAAGCATAGAAGAGAATGAAAAAATACAAAACGCTATAAGGGAAATAAGCAAACGGGACTGTATTATTATGGGGGATTTTAACCATGGGCATATACAATGGAAATCTCTACAGAGTATGGGGAGTGAGGACCACAAGTTTTTAGTTTAAGTTCAAGATACATTCCTTTCTCAACATGTGCTAGAACCAACCAGGGGTGAGAATGTGTTAGACATAGTTTTGTCCTCACAGAATGAATTAGTTGACAATGTCAAGATATGTGAGCCACTGGGGAGACAAATGATGTGGAAGTCATATAGATGTACTGGAAATGATGAAGACTACAACAGTTATAAAGAAGCACTTAACCAAGCTAAAGCTGAAATTAGAAATTAAAAGAGAAGCTATGAACAACAATTAGCTAGTAATATAAAACTTGAGAGCAAGAGTTTTTATGCGTATGTTCGAAGCAAATAGAAAGTTCAAGATAAGGTCGGTCCTCTAGAAGATAGTGCTGGAAATATAATATCAGAGGGATTCTTAATGGCAGAAGATCTGTATGAGTACTTTAGTTCACTGCCAATACCAGAGGTTAAGTTCAAGGGGGCAGATTCAGACTATTTAGGACAATTAATTGTAACCCCGGAAACGGTAGCTAAGAAAATAAGGGCTATGAAGGATAATAAATCACCTGGAGTGGATGGTATTCCACCCAAACTACTATTGGAAATTGTAGAACAAATTAGCATACCGCTTGCAACAGTTTTCAACTTGTCATTAGAAGAGGGAGTGGTTCCTTTAGAATGGAAAGAAGCAAACATTATACCGTTATTCCAAAAAAGGTTCGAAAAACAAGTCAGAGAACTATAGACCAGTGAGTATAACATCAGTGATTTGTAAATTATTAGAAAGACTATTTAAAGATCACATGGTGGATTTTCTTGTTAAACAAAACTTGATAAACCTATCTCAACATGTTTTTTTTAAAGCGAGGTCATGCTTAACAAATATGTTATGTTTCTTGAAAGACATCACTAAGTGGGTAGATGAGGGATCACCAGTAGATATCGTCTACTTAAATTTTCAAAAAGCTTTCGACAAAGTACCACATCAAAGATTACTGCGTAAACTAAAGGCCCATGGCATAGGAAATGGTATAATAAACTGGATAGAACAATGGCTGATTGACAGAAGACAACGTGTAGTAGTTGATGTGGAGGCTTCAAACTGGAAATCGGTATTGAGTGGGGTACCATAGGGATCAGTATTAGGACCTATATTATTCTTAATATATATCAACGATTTGGATGATGAAATAACAAGCAAGGTGTTGAAATTTGCGAATGATACAAAAGTGTTTAGAAGGATTAAAAGTGATGGAGATAGACAACATTTACAAGATGATCTTGACAGGTTGATCAAATGGTCTGAAAAGTGGCAAATGCTATTCAATTTTGGGAAATGTAAATGCCTCCACACAGGACATGGGAACGAAGAGGTAGAATATACAATGGGGGGGGGGGGGTACTGTACTAAGTACTACTGTAAAAGAAAAGGACTTAGGGTTAACCATTAGTGCTGATATGAAGGTTTCAGAGCAGTGCGGAATTGCAGCTTCAAAGGGAAATCAAATCCTTGGATTAATTAGGCGAAACATAACGTATAAGGAAAAAGAGCTAATAATACCGCTGTACAAAACAATAGTTAGGCCTCATTTAGAATATTGTATTCAAGCGTAGAGGCCATATCGCAGGAAGGACATAGATATGCAAGAAAGGGTGCAGAGGAGAGCAACTAAAACGATACCAAAACTGAGGGATCTTAGTTACGAAATACGCCTAAAAAATGCGGTTTAACAACACTAGAGACCAGGAGATTGAGAGGAGATCAGATCGAAGTGTTTAAAATATTGAAGGGTTACGAAAATACTGATAGAAGTATTTTTTTCTCAGTTAAGAAAGATAGAAGGACTAGAGGACATGAACTTACATTAGCAAAGGAGCAGCGTAAATTGGATATAAGAAAGTTTTAATTTTCACAAAGGACTGTAAATGAATGGAACAGATTACCTGCTGATTGTGTGGGTGCTAGTAATGTGAATATGTTTAAAAATAAAATCGACACATACCTAAGACGGGCGGGATACACATAGATAAAAGGGTCGGACTCTCGATAAGCCAAAGGGCTTCCTTGTCCACCTGCCACCTAGAGTTAATTCTCTAGGTGGCAATCTTTTTAAATCTTGCAATGATAGAGGACTGCCCTGCTTCTTTTGATACACCCACCCCCACTGGATCTCTGGGAAGTTACGGGGTCAAATTGTTAATATGTTACTTTGTGTACACATAAATTATAATTAACTAGGCAACTGAAGTGCTTAAGACACAACAACACTCTACGCGTTACACAAAA